>JAHVAK010000573.1:1800000-2070000 GCA_019845155.1 Luehdorfia chinensis
ATGTCATAGTTAACCCGGAGTACCTTCAGCTTTTAATTATTATTCCTTGTCCGATCTACGCAGAAAGAGCTTACTGTGTCTTGAAGTCTTGCAGTGGTATGCTTGGTTTGTGACTTAATTTTATTAATTATAGGATCCCAAGCCGGTGGTAATACCCAACCATCTTCCCTATTGAAATTAGGATGTTTTTTTATTTCAATAGCCTCGCGAATCACGTCGTCACGTCACATCCTAGAGCGTCGAGGAAGTCTGCAGTCTGTGACCATGTTCTGGATCATCCCAACCATTACATCAAATTTGATAGACCACAAATCCTTGCAAAAGAACACCGATTCCTACCAAGGATGATCCCATCCCATCACATCCCGTGGATGTCCTAAAAGTCGACGGAGAGAAAATTGAAAACAGAAGATGGGCAGCAGCATCTTCCTGAAACATCAGAATAAATAAACTGCGGTTGCCAACCCGCCTGCCAAGCGTGGCAACTATGCCAAAATTCCCCCCAAAATGAGAGCTACAAACTTTTGTAGCAATCTATAGGGGAGGTCAATGTTCAGTGGACTAGTGATAGGCTGAAATGATAGTGTTGATGATACTTTTATTATTTGTCATTACTAAAATTTACTATTAAATGCAAATTCATTTTAAATGAACTCAACGCGTTTAAATAAAACCACTTTTTACGGATTTTATCGCGTTTAATTCTGAACTATTTTTAACCCGACGTTTCGGGCGCTTTACAGCACCCATGGTTAGTCCCCCTGTGACGCGCGATAAAATCCGTAAAAAGTAGTTTTATTTAAATGTATTACACATTCGCGTAAATAAAAGAAAACATTAAACTCAATGTGTTTTATAATTAGGATGGTAAGTAGTTTTCTAGTTTACACACCTGTGAAAAAAAAAACCGTAGAAGAATAACACGCATACTTAGCTAATCCAAATGAAATTCTTTCGCGTTCAAATGCGCTGAAAACGTGACCGGAAATCAGATTGTGTCGGATTGTTACGGCCAGCAAATTTTTCCACATTTACATGTATGACCTGAAAGTGCAGATTGTTTTGTGAGTTGACTACCAAACGAAAAAAAAGAAATTTGTAACGTCTATCACCATCGTCGTCATCATCAGTACAGCCTATTACTAGTCCACTGCTGAACATGGGCCTTCTCCATAGATGGCTACAAAAGTTTGTAGCTTTCGTTTTGGGGGGATTTTGCAATAGTTGCCACGCTTGGCAGGCGGTTTGGCAACAGCAGTTTATTTATTCAGATGTATCAGGAAAATGCTGCTGCCCATTGTAACTATTCAACTTTCACGTTGATAAAATTAATTACGTGACCAGAAAATAGACTTAATCTTTTTCAAGATCTTTTCTAAAGGTTATTTCATTCTAGGCCATTTGAATGATATATGTTAATTAATTGTGATCGTCATAGGTAGGACCCTTTTATCTACGTTGTGTTTATTTTTAGTAACTTGTTCTTTTAGGTGTATCATGGAAAAATGTTTATTCACTAGAGAAGCTGCAAGTCAAAGACAGTGTACTAATACTAATTAATTATTATTCCCTATACTCTTGTAAAGGGTTCACAATGTTTAATATCTATTGCAAAGAGATTTGTATTCCGCACCTGTATAAGATTAACTTTAAATTATTAATAACCCACTACAAGCTATCGCTCCCCCAACATTTTTATTAAAAAAAATGTGGGGAAGGCACACGGCTCCAACTCCCGCCGTGTGCGGTGAGCGCCTTCCAATCCATGCGCTCCCCCCGACACAGGACAAGAAGTCGGGAACAAGGACCGTAGTCCACAGCAACACTGGCGAACCAGCAAAAAGAGGGCTTGGCCTCTTGCTAGTGCGTAAGCACAAACTTAGACCGAAGTCTCGCATGTCAATGCGTGTTTACATCATACAAGTATACAGCTAGTCCAGTCTTCGTGAATGTACGTCGCATGGATTTGGCACACGTCGAGCAGTTATGAGCACTCGGCCCAATAAAATAGTAAAGCCTTCCGTACGCGCCATCACTTCGCCAGACCGCTGCAACTGCAGATGAATGTCGAGTGTGTGGCATCAACATCCAATACAAGGTCAGCACGGCAATTTGCCGCAGAGCACGTCGTGAGTCCACTGCTCACTTCAAGGGTATGGGGTCCCACGTTGTGCAGCTTTCGGCTGCAGCCTTGAGAGTCTCCTCCCGCCAGCTACCATCCGCATGAAGTAGACGCATTAGCTCCACCAACCATTGTAATGATGTATTTTGCCATTATTTATCATTTATAATTATCATTCAGCCATCAGGCAATCAGCATTCTATTATATTCGTCAAATGGGTTTGTGTAATTGACGTTGAGTATTATGTATTTCGATCAAGTTTGTCTCACCCACCACCAAGTTTCCAGTTATCATTCATTTGTGGGAATTTACTGAGAGCTTTATTTAATATTGTTGTTATTCAACACATGGAGGGCAGACAGTCTGCAGTCTCGTTATAGAGAGACCCGACTTGGACAAATCTAAAGAAAATGTGAGTCAAACCAAGTGCAAGACGCAACCATTACATTAACGACATCTAAGCAACTGTCACTAGGACGCATTGTCACAGGTGCAACAAGCATCATTACGACCATCGCTCAGACGTACGCCAACACAAGGGCCTCTATACAGTCTTAGCAAACATCTACACTTCTGCAAAAAACCTCCGTCAACCCGAATCATAAGTTGTATTGAATCAGATGCAACTCATTCATATAAGCGTCACTAAAAACACAATACCACAATAGCAGTAAGTATTATTGTGACTATCACATAGATGGTGCCTCCTCACAACACCCCTATATGATAATTATCGACTTTGGCAAAAGTTGTTTAACTAAAAAATTTACCAACGTGTCATAGTAGTAAGCCACTAAGACGCCGGTGTATGAACCATGTATCATAGAACTAATGCTCTAAGACATGGGGCGAAAGAGTAAGCTCCAGCACCGAAATGCTAAAAGCCACACCCTCTCTTATGTGATTGTATGAAAGTCTAATGAATTCTCTATCTTAATAATTTTAAGTTCCAACTCGTTTTTATAATATCATATCTTACAAGAGACCTTCAATGATAGACCATTTTATCATATACTTTACTTACATAGAATCTTTGTATGGAACATTAGCACTATGCAACTTGATACTATAGAGAGTCATGCTCGACCTCTCACACGTCTATGTTGAGCTGTTGGTATGCCCCTCCGCACGGTACTCGCGTCTCGGACTTAATAGTATGGTATTAGCAATACGCGAACACCTTCTAATTTTAAGATTGGTTTTGTAATTGACATTACACGAACCCCTTCTAATTTTAAGATTATAATTGGCATTACATGAACACTTCCTTATTATGAATAACTATATAGAGTATTTTCCATACAAATGAAGTTAATTTTATATTGTAATATTTTTAATTAACTTCTATAGTACTTCGAGATTATATATTTTCGGTGATGTAATTGCTGTTAGCCTTCTCGGCTTTTACAGCTTCGTCGGATACTGTGCTCGCGGGCCAGGGGCCCGCGTGCCAGGTTTGGTTTCACCCAAACATAAATAAATAAATAAAAACTCCTACAAAAACCTCGAAGTTCGGACTGTGTCGCGTTCGCTGCGTGCTTTCGCGATTTCGAAAATCTTAAACATTTTAAGTCGTCTACTGACCGTCCGAAGGAGGCTGCGCGCGTCCATTCGGACTGTCGACTTGTGTGTCGGTAACTCTGGGCGGTGAGAACCGCCCTGGAACACGGGTGAATCGTGTGTACGCGATGTGATTATTAACTATTGCGCGCCGCTCTCTACGGCGGTCGCGCGTCGTGGTGCGTGTTATATTAAAGCTATTGACTGTGTGTACAGTGTGGCCTGGATCGTGACTGACAGTATCGTGGTCAGGAAGAGCTGAGACGTCCGTCTCGTCTAGCACGTTTCGCGGGCGACGTTTGCGTTCGGTCGCGTTTCTGTTTGGTCGGTAATTTGCTGCTTTAACCACCAGCGGGTTTGAATGAACCGCGGCTTTTCCGAAAAACCGCCGTGATAATTCTCTGAAGTGTTCAGAGATTAAAGGCATTTCACAGTCGCTGTGAAGATCTACATTGCGTTGATACCAACCGGCTCCGGTGGCAGTTCGCAAGAATCGATTTTGAACGCTCTGTAACTTCTTTAATTGATTGCCCGTCGCGTGAGCGAACGCGACGCAAGCATAGTCCATTACGGGTCTTATGCAAGTCTTATAGAGGCGAAGTTTGTGTCTTAAGCACATTTTGCTTGAGGAGCAAGTTAATGGGTATAGACGGCTTGAGATAAAAGCCGCTCTATTGCGTATGTTTTTAATGTGTGCAGCGAACGACATCGCTGCGTCTAAAGTGACCCCGAGGTATTTGACGCTCTTTTCCCAGGGAATAGGGCGTCCGAACAGGGTGATCGTGCCTAGCTGATTGTTGCCGATTGGGTGACATCGTCTAGCGGGCTTTGGTGTGCCCCTCGAGAAGTATATCGCTACACTTTTCTCGGGGTTTACCTCTATTCTCCATTTCCGGAACCATTCGCCTAGGCGATCGGCTGCGTCTTGGAGTTGAATCGTTATGCGGCCCTTGTGCTTGTCGGAATAGTACAAGGCCGTGTCGTCTGCGAAAAGCGCAAGATTTACTTTCGGGTCTTTAGGAATATCGCTAGTGTATAGCGAGAAAAGGAGTGGGGAGAGGCAGGAGCCCTGAGGGACTCCCGCTCGGAGAGGGCGGCTTGAGGAGCGCGTTCCCTCTACCCGGAAGCGAAATAGGCGGTTAGACAAGAAGGCTCGTATGATGTTCACGAGTCTATCTGGCACTTTAGAGTACTTCGAGAGATAAGGTCTCTTGGATATATTTTATATGTTTTAAAGTAATTTTTAGGCACTGATCTATGTAATATTATGCCAAGAAAAATTAATTGGAAATAATGAAATTTCACTATTGGGATTGGTCCTCATATATATTTTCCCAACTTTTTTGGACCACCATTTTTTTTTTTTTTTTTATAATTTTTAATATTTTCTTAAATCTTTCTAATAAATCTTAAAACGTAAAAATACGTAATTAGAGATAGTATATCGTTACACCATCTTCTGGTTTTAATTTTCCCTCTGTCAACGGGATTGAACTCACGGGATGAGATGGGATGCACCTTACGAGAATCCCATCAGAAGAAACTATTATTCTTATTAAATTAGTTTTCTCTCTTTTCTCTCCTCTCGATTCTTTGTCACATTTCCATCCCTTAAACAATGAAAATATGCACTAGCAGGTTATTTTGATATAAAGGTATAAGACAACACATTTCTGCCTCGACTACGTTAACAAAAGATGCACTCAAGTATGCATGCCTATTATTGCGACAACAAACCATTCCTCTCCAACGAGTTCTTTTGATTTGACCGAAAGCCCATGCAATAGCATGCGACGTTCATATGTTTCTCATGCCAATTTCTATATTTATATGAATCAAATAGAAAATTTCAGGTGGGTTCTAAAAATAGTTCATTTTTTTCTTTTACTTATTACTTTGAAAAAATAAACACATTTCTGATAGAAAACATTTAAGAATCCAGCGAGAATATTTTTATATTAAAAATAGTTTTTGTGTTAGCTTAATACGAATGCTACAATTTGTTTTATATTATTTTTTTCGGAGAATATGTAATTTTTATATTTTGTATATGATATTTTAATAAAAGCATGTAAATTTTCTTAAGGATGGATTTGCAACTCTTTATACACGTGTGACACCATCACAATACTTTTTCTCATAACGATGATGACGATAACATAATAATACGTGTATAAACTAGTGGTCGCCCCGTAGTCAAAATTTGACTGCAATTCATTTTTTGTTTAAATTGAAGCTAATTCAGGTTTGAGTAATTATTTGTTTAAAGTATCAGGCGTTACTTTGCGGAAATCCATTATAATGAAGGAAAGTAAGTTACTTCAAAAAACTAGGTAATATACACCATTTTTATATTTTGCATGCGGATCTTAGCAAGGTAACTTACCTTCCTTCATTATATTCCTCTAAAAGTCTTCTAATTCGTTATAAGTTAAAGTAGTAACATTTTAACAATACATTTATTATTTACCCTAGCCACTCAAACGTCCCGACTACTAGAGTGGTTTGACAACTAAAGTTGTCTTATCCGCCCACCTTCTTTTTTTCGAAAAAAAAAAAAAAAACACCCTACCCTTCTTAATTAAAAAACGATTATCTCCCTCGTTACTAACGCAAACAACTTGAAAAAAATTGTGGGTAAAGCTAATTAGATATAGAATTAATAAACGTAAACACTAAACAACAGTAAATAATGAAATAAAGTTAAAAAAAATATAGAAATCACAATTACAGTTGAAATCTGAGTAACATATTTTTTCTTCCTAATTTTAAGAAACATTTTGTTTCTGCATATCAAAATCATATTATTCATTCTAAAACTAGATTATATAACCTTTTTTATGATACCAGTACGTTAATACTACCGAAGTTTATTTATAGCACAAAAACGTAAACAATACACCCACTTGAAGCCTCTCAAGGTTAAAACCGGTCGAGCGGAACGGCTACCGTAATGCAAACAAACGCTCGACAGATGTTTATGTCTTTTGTTTTCATTGTATTGCGATTGTTTTATTTTCTTGAAACACTAATGTACTTAAATTAACTTACTTTAACTCTTATTTGCTTAAATCAAAGTATATATAAGGTCAGATTTATAACCTCATAAAAAAAAAAATGGCTATGTGTTTGCCTGTTCATTTTATCGTAATAAAACACATTCCACGTTTGATATTTGTAAACATAATTAGATAATACTCTTGCCGATCATTTTGATATAAAACATGTTACAATTAGTTATTAATAAAACAATACTCACAGTTTTAACGGCACAATCACTTAAAATTCACTCTCACTCACTTTCACTGACTTTAACATTTTTTTCTTAATTATTTTATTACGTAGCAGTAGAATGTTTTATATCCACACAAACAAAGGTAATTTATCTTAGAGCCATCTAGTAGCAACATCGTGTATCATTACGAAAGTTGTAATACTTAAAATACGAAAATAGCCGAGCGAGTTGGCGAAGCCACTCTAGTGGCCTGGACGTTTGACTGTTTTTATTTATAAACCACTCTAGTAGCCGGACGTTTGAGTGGCTATTGTATATCAGCGTATGTAAGCACCGACTTGATCATCTCCCTAACGATGTTTCTACTTGCAGTAAGGATACTTTGTAAACACGCTTAAGTCAAATGTAAAAACACTAATGGTTGATTTTCCAGTATGGTGGTGTTGAACATGTAAAATTTATTTCTGTAAAAGTTACAGTTAATAAAAATTTTTGAAAAAAGAATGATGATACACACAAACCACACTATCACATAATTTTAAAATGATATTCATGTTTCATTAAATAGGTTGCTCCGTCAAGTGACTATAAACAATTTCAGACCAATATAACTGGCAGCGGTCAAATAGATTGCGTCCATAAGAGCGACGGATTACGGACTTTCGTCTCATGGGCCCTTTACTGATCTATGAATGAAGGTAAATTGATTTCTAACACTTAGGCAACTTAAATTTCAAATTTCAAAGAATAAAAAATTCAGAAAAGAAAAAAGAACTAGTTTTATGTTTCTTATAAAAATTAAGGATATCGATAATTTACTTTTATAATTAAATACATTAACGTAATTAACAAACGCCGGTTTCATGGACTTAATTACAATTACAAATCCTAAAGAAATATCATCGGATATCGGATTTGTAACGACGACGATATGGATGGTCGAATTTTTGACTGTTTGGTAGAGCATCGGATTTGTTGTATTTTGTAGTTCTTCTCTCATTTTCATATGATGATGATTTTCTACTGGCCGATTTCGACCACGGCGACAACTTCCGAATATTGTCGAGAGCTATCAACTGCGCAGGAGATATTATAGTGCCACGAGTGTCCGCGCAAACACAGAGACACTCACTCGTCCCAACCTACCCGCCCGATGTAACGCTAATGAAATAAGATTGGAGGAAGGCTAGGATGCAGTGTCAGAAACACGGGACGGGGACGGGACAATCACAACACGACCAGACCCGAAAACCAACAATTTGTGTTTTAGCACAAATGTTGGCTCCGGCTGGGATTCGAACCCAGAACCTGCAGCGTAGAAGTCAGGTACTCTGACCACTAGACCACGCGGTTTTTTGTCATTTTGTCAACTACGTAGATGCACACAAAGCCCTAGAGACTGCGCAACCATAAATTCAACGTGAACTGAACGACGTAAACAGATATTTTAGTCGTTCATTTTTTGTTTTATTTCTTTTAATTATAATTGTATGATGTCAACAATCGACTCCGTTATACTCCGACTTATTCTAAAAATATACATAAAAAATATTTTAGCAACAATGACCATGAATGAGGTTAGTGAGGAAGGACTCCTATGCAGGAATCCGTCTAGGTAGGTACCACCCCGGGCCAGTTATTCTATCGCGAAGCAGTAGAGTGCAAACATTACTGTGTTTCGGTTTGAAGGGCACTGTGAACTAGTGTAAGCACTAAGTGTTTGAGACTTCAGAACTAATGTCTCAGGGTGACAGGCGCAGTGTGGTACATACATACATAAGATTACGACTGTATCCCATAAGGGGTAGTCAGAGACTGGGCACTCACTGCAAAAACAGATGACTGCCACAATCCACGTTTTACCAAAACAATATAATGCACTTGTGATAGGTGGTGAGCCCATCGCTACCATGCGCTGTTGGGTGCACAGTACAGTTTAATTCCTTACTCGCCTTTTACGGTTACGGAGTGGTAGTATTCTTTTATCGAGCCACCAACACGCAGTGTGGTATCTCTCAGAAATGTTCTGGGTGCTCAGCATTTGTTACGGGCAAACGTTGCACTTACCATCATGTGAACGATTTCCTCGTTTCGTCACTTAATCCTATAAAAAAGGCTTTGATATAATATTTGGTATAGTTTAAAATAATAGAAGATACCAGGCAACACTACGAATATAATATGAACAAAAGAAAACTACAGTTAATTCTAAAGTAGGTACAGTGGTGGTAGGATTCCTACGCGGGAATCCGTCTAGGTAGGTACCACCCCGGGGCCAGTTATTTTGAAGCAGTACTGTGCAAACAGTACTTAAGAACTGACACATAGAAATTTTCTGGGTGACTCAACATTTGTTACGGGCAGACGTTGCACTTACTACCAGGTGAACGTTCTGCTCGTTTCGTCATATTTCTAATAAAAAAAAAAACAAAAATCAAATTAAGGCGAAAAAATCGAGCATTCAAAAGAACACATGTTTTTTTTCTTCTTAATATCGATTCTACTTTACAAAATAATTAAAACCGTATTTAAACGGGATTTTCAATAATTAAAACTATGCAGATTGGATGGAAAGACAGAAATTGAAGTGTCACTAACTTACAACCACAAGCATTATTGAAACGACGCTTACAGAAACCAGCCTTGTTAAATAAATCCTTTACCAAGCTTTAAGAACTACATTATTAATATTGTGGGGTATTTCTATAGTTTTCTCGTCTGGTTGCGATGAATATGAATATATAGATAAAAGTATAAAAAAAGATAAAATATATAAGATACTATAATACATATAATAGACATAATACTGTACAATAGTAGTGCACTGACGCAGCCGTCCGAGTTGGCTCGGAGTGCGGGCCGGACTGAAAACCAGTGTCGGCATCAGAGCAATTTAAGTCTCTGTATCTCGATTTTTACTGAGTCCTGTCCATTTCACGGTCTTATGCGGCTACACATACTCATTTTATATGATTTTTTCACTTTTGTTAATTTTGGGCAATATTATTTTATGTTCTGTGTAATTCCATTGTTTTGTTTTGTATCTATTGTGATTAGACAGTGAATAAATGTGTTTCTTTCTTTTTTTCGAGGCCAAACGGCCGAGGGTTAGGGGGAAAGGTAAAGATTATTATTGTTATTATTATTTAAAAAAATATCGAACTAACATCACGCTAACAATGTACTCAATAAAATAGTTTTTTCGCCAAGATATCATATGGCGGATAACTTTAATTGGATTTTAAATAAGTACGATCGTAGTGCACGTTTTTCTGTCGTTAAGCAGTAGAGTGCAGACATTACCGTGTTTCGGTCTGAAGGGTACTATTAGGTAGTGTAATTACTAACAGGTTTTTCTTTTTTTTTCGAGCTTTTTTTAGATTCTCAATTTTACGAGCCCAGTGTGGAGCGTCGTTGCACTCGTCCCGTCATGTTCTTCCATAACAAAAAAAAATACCTGAGAATGGTTCTGCTTATGTTCGTACTTATTTGTCTTCGAATTAATGTTCATACATACAGTCACGCCTTTTTCCCATATAAGGAGAGATGATGTTCTCCTCGCTGATTTCGGCTACGACGACAACTTCTGAAAATTGTCGAGAGCTATCAACTGTGCAGTAGATATTATAGTGTCACAAGTGTACGTCCAAACATAGGGGCACTCACTCGTCCCAACCTGCCCACGCCCGATGTGCATGAAAACCAACAATTTGTCTTTTAGCACAAATGTTTGCTCCGACCGGGATTCGAACCCAGGGCCCGCGGCCTCTGACTCTCTGACCACTAGTCAGATATAAGGCGTAGGCCGAGGCCACTAACGTAGCCCAGATTTCACGGAAAACGAGACGTTACCACCTCTTCGCCATTTTGGTACGAAAATATCAAAAATTCTTGGTCCCCGTTGCATTTCTGCGAGCCGTATGTATATTATGGTGTTATTCTGCACTAATAAAGGTAATAAAGGCTGTCCGTACAATACCTTAGTCGCCTCTAACGCCACCTCGTTAGGAAAGACGTAGATGCTATTCTAAGAGGACCTATCGGCTGAATCGAATGAATGTATTACAACAGAATATTAATGTTTATTTTCATAATAATGCTATTATAAAAAAAGAAAGGCGATGTATACTGACAAGGGTTATTGAGGAATAATAATTAAAATGTGAAATAGGACGTACCCATACACACATGAATAAGGTTTTACTAAACTTAAGAGAATAAATGTGAAATTTTGGAAGACTATCGAGATATATTGCATGTGACTACTTCCACATTTGCGTAAGTTGCAGCCCAAGTACACGACACTAAAGGACTTTAGAATAACTTGAAAGCCTGAAAAGAAAACACTCAAAGCTTTATATTGCTCTGCTGTATTGTGGCCACGAAATAGGCGTAGATTTCAGGCGTGTCTTTCTATGCTTTCACAATAAAGATATTTTCTTATTCTCATATTATAGTTTGCAGGATGACAAAACTCAATCACGCGTTTTTAAATTGTCTGTCTTTCTGTCTGTTTGTCTGGGCTAATCTTCGAAACTTTAACTAACTTCTATAGTTTTACAGAAGTTACGCGTGGCTATAATTTACATTTCGGTCATTATTATTCTATTTCATAGCAGCAACATCTTCCTGGAACATCAGAATAAATAAACTGCGGTTACCAACACGTCTGCCAAGCGTGGCAACTATAGCAAAACTCCCTCCAAGATGAGTGCTACAAACTTTTTTAGCAATCTATGGGGGAGGCCTATGTTCGGCAGTGGACAGTGGCTGAAATGGTGGTGTTGGTGATGGTGATAGCAGTATAAATATGTCTTAATATCTTTTTTTTTAATTGCATAAAGTGATGAAACGAGCAAAACGTTCACCTGATGGTAAGTGCAACGTCTGCCCATAACAAATGCTGTGTCACCCAGAACATTTCTGTGTGACACTACACTGTGCCCATCACCCTGAGACATAGGTTCTTAAGTCTCATATGCCCAGTGATTACGCTAGCTCACAGTGCCCTTCAAACCGAAACACAGTAATGTTTGCACACTACTGCTTCACGGTAGAATAACTGGCCCTGGGGTGGTACCAACCTAGACGGATTATGGTTCTTTCTATTAAGATATAGATTAGATAGACTATAATGTTTCCTGCTACAACTTTAAGATGCCGCACGCTGAGAACAGAACGTTACTGAGAAGGTCTGAACAGTGAATGCTTCAGTCATAAGGTACCATGTCGTACGGCTCAATCATGTGGTGGGCTTACTTTACTCTGCTAGTGTTAAATAGAATATCACAAAAAGTACAAAGTTAAATGCAGTTAAATATCAAAAGCATTCAATACAGTTTTAAATGAAAATTATCATAATAAAAGTAATTATCCAATTATTGCACAAAATAATCTATTATTTTTTATTGGAGAAAGTGACTGGTATGTACAACGTTCAACAACGAACGCTGTGTCACCCAGAACAATTGTGTGACTCCACACTGCACCTGTAATCCTAAGACATTAGTTTCTAAGTCTCATATGCCCAGTGATTACGCTAGCTCACAGTGCCCTTCAGGCCGAAACACAGTAATGTTTACATACTACTGCTTCACGGCAGAATGACAGGCCCTGGGGTGGTACCGACCTAGACAGATTCCTGCACAGGAATCGTACCACCAGTAATTCCCCTTATCCCAAGCGCACTCAACATTTATGCAACAATCCCAACTTTAGTTTATAGTGTATTGTTTTTTATGATCTTCTCAAAGTCCCTGACACTGCTTCCTTGCCTACCTCCAATCTCATCGTAGAAGCGTTACATCGGAGGGGGTAAGTTAGGACGAGTGCCTCTGTGTTTCCGCGTAGACTTGTAGCACTACAATATCTACTACTATGCAGTATTCGGACGTTGTAGCCGTCTTCGAAAATCGGACAGAAAGGCGTTATACGAGTTGTTTATATAGCCATATATAGTTTGCCAGCCAGAACATTT
Source organism: Luehdorfia chinensis (assembly GCA_019845155.1). Classification (NCBI taxonomy): domain Eukaryota; kingdom Metazoa; phylum Arthropoda; class Insecta; order Lepidoptera; family Papilionidae; genus Luehdorfia; species Luehdorfia chinensis. The sequence goes on from JAHVAK010000573.1 coordinate 1,812,896, forward strand.
CTGTGTGGCACCACACTGCGTCCGCCCCTTTAAGACATCACGTTTTTAAGACATATATGTCCAGTAAAGATCAGCTACGTATCAGTGCTTTTCAGACCGAAATATAGTTATGTTTGCACACTACTGCTTCACGGCAGAATAACTGGCCCTGGGGTGGTACCTACCAAGACATAATGCTGCATAGGAATCCTACAACCAGTATCATCATCATATAGTAATAGAGTTCCTTTTTCGAAATAAAATTTATTCAGGGTCATCTATAATTCAACCTTAAAGTACGGATATCTGAGATTACGAAACAATTTATTATCCACCCAAAGTTGAACTTTAACAGGAAAGTATTTTATAGCACACTCTATAGGGCACCGCCTTGAAAATTGGATAGGCAAACGTATTACCACATAACTTATTACAGCATCCCCATGTTTTGTTACTTGAAGATATAATATATACAGATAACCTAAACCTTAGTCGTGGCTGCTCAGGGGCCGTCTTAAATTTCAGTGTGAACTGAGACCAATTTCTTTGTATTGGTGAAAGTACCGAGACGAGCAAAACGTTCATCTGATGTTAATTGCAACGTCCGCCCATAGCAATGGTGTGTCACCCAGAATATTTATGTGTGGCATCGCACTGCGCCCTGGGACGTGAGTTTTTAAGTCTAATGTGCCTAGTGATTACACTATCTGTCACTGCCACTCAAACGGAAACAGAAATGTTTTCACTACTGTTTTTCGGTTTGAAGGGCACTGAGACTACTGCTTCACGGCAGAATAACTGACAGTGTAGGTACAACTAGGTAGGGATTTCTGCATAGTTATGCTACAAATAAATTTAATTTGATTTGATTTCATGATCCGGTGCCGGCTCCTCTGAATGTTGCAAGTTTAAGTGCTGATTTACCATGTGTTCAGCGTTGAAGGAATCACTGTAAGGAAACGTACATGTCTGAAAAATAAAATGTTTCGGGAACATTTAATAAAATTTAACGAATTTTATCGCCTTTGATTTTTAAACAATTTATAATCTGACGTTTCGAGTGCTTTACAGCACCCATGGTCACGGCGAGAGTGAGGTGACAGATGTCCCGATGTCATAGTGCGTCCGGGCTACCTTCAGCTTTTAATTATTATTCTTGGTCCGATTTACGCAAAATGAGCTTACAGTATCTTGAAGTCTTGCAGTGGCATGATTGGTTTTTAATTTAATTTAATAAATTGTAGGATCCTAAGCCGGAGGTAGTAGAGAGTACAGACCTAATCATCATCTCCATTGAAATTTGATGATCGTTGGTTTTATGTTTTTTAATTTCAATAGCCTCGCGAATCATCCTTGGTAAAAATCGGTGTTCTTTTGCAAAGATTTGTGGTCTACCAAATACGATGTAATGGTGATCCAGAATACAGAGACTTCCTACAGCGTCGATGCTTCACGTCAGCTGTGTTCTTTTACGCGGGTTTTTATTGATCTTTTTGTTTGCCATATGTAAGAGAGACCATATTAATAAACTAGCTTGCATACTCCTGCATCTTATAAAGCAGATATGGGCAACCTTTGACATGTTGAGGGCCAAACTTTAACGTACACATATGTTCGCGGGCCGCGTTTAAAAGTACTGAGTGCATTTTAAAGTAGTTATAATATTTTTTGCGATAGATATTAGACACGAAATAATACGACAATGTTATTATAGTACAATTTATTAAAATAACAAAATGAAATTTAAAAAAATGGTACATTATAATTAAATCTTTAAATTTGCAATGGTTACAAACTACGAAATTTAAATACACCGAAATCAATGAGACACTTGAGCTTGAATTCGGGAAACTAATCCATCGATATTTGGATAAATTCCACTGATACAAAGACGTAAAGAATTTTCCAAATTATCGTCAGTCCGTCTTGTACGATGTGTTCATTTATTAACTTTCATCAATGAAAAGAACTGTTTGCATTAATAAGTACTGCCAAAGGCACAAATCAATCTTCTTGCGAATTTTCTAAGCTGCGGAAAATTGTCTTTTTCTAAGTATTTATTGTAGAAATCGCACAACTCTACGTCTTCAAATTTGGATTTTAGGCGTGAGTTTTCTTGAATTTCGATCAACTCCATTTGTAAGTATTGGAGCATTTTGTACATTACATTTTGTAGAAGTAGCACTGAAACAGTCTTCCATGTTTTTGAAGTCGCTAAATCTGTTCGAAAATTGTTTTGACAGTAACTTGAGTTCTTCAGCTTTTTTTTATTCTATAAAGTGACGAAACGAGCAAAACGTTCACCTGATGGTAAGTGAAACGTCCGCCCAAAACAAATGCCGTGTCATCCAGAATATTTCTGCGTGACACCACACTGCGCTCGTCACCCTGAGACATCAGTTCTTAAGTCTCAAATGCCCAGTGATTACGCTAGCTCTCAGTGCCCTTCAAACCGAAACACAGTAATGCTTGCACACTACTGCTTCACGGCAGAATAACTAGCCCCACCCCAGGGCCAGTTATTACCTACCTAGACGGATTCCTGCATAGGAATCCTACCACCAGTAAAGCATATTGAGCATAAGCAATATTTTCATACGCAGAGAGCGTGTGGAAATGGTAACTGTTACCAGACAGCATCTGTGACTCCCACAAGCGTAGTTTGATCTAAAACGCTTTCAAATGGCTGTACAAATCATTTACTAACTGTCCTTGTTTTTGAAGTTTCAAATTTAAATCATTCAAAGAGCCTGTAAGATCGACCAGAAATGCTAAGTCACATGGATATGTGGTTGGGTCACTTGATTCAGATTATTGTTTTATCTTTTATTTTTATAAAGTCTGCTATCTCATTTCTAAGCTCGTAAAACCGTTACAACATTTTTCTTTTGCTCAGCCATCTGACTTCACAATAATATGTTACGTCGTTATATTCAGCTGATATCTCATCCTAAAACGCCTTGAACTGACCATGGTTAAGCCTTCGGGATCGAATAAAGTTGATGGATTTTACCACCACATTCATAACATTCTGGAGTCGAATGGACTTAGAACACAAGTTCTGTTGGTGGTTAATGCAATGAAGGACTATCAAATCATCTTTTTGCACATTTAATTCTGTTGCTTTTTCATTCAAATTTCCGATGAAACATTTACGTAAGCTGACCATAGAAGGTGCACCATCAGTGCATACTCCAATTAATTTTGACCATGGCAAGCCAAAACTTGTGAATACCTTTTGAACTTCAATAAAATATCCTCTCCTGTAGTGGTTCCTTTTAGCGACTGTAAAGCAAGCAATTCCTCAGAACAGTGAAGTGAAAGTGAACCTCGAATAAATATAGCCAGTTGAGCTGTGTCAGACAATTCGGTGCTCTCGTCTAGTGCTATGGAAAATGATTCAAAACCAGCCATACGTCAGTCAATGTTGTTTTTATATCATTAGCCATCATTTCTATACGTCGAACAAAAAACAATTTTTTTCATATTCATTCTTTTCAGGACCCAAAATACGGCAAACTTCTAACATACGAGTACACTCCTTGAAAAATTCTCCTTCGGCAAATGGTTTTAATGCCTTTTGAGCTAACTATAAAACTAGCTTTCACAACATTATCAAGTTGTGTTCTTTGTTTATGAAACATTTGTTGCTGTTTTTCCAAATTTGCGGTAAGCTTCTGGATTTTGTCTGTTCTTAATTGTCCTATAAGTGAGTGCAGCGTAGCATGCTTAGTTGAGTAATGTCTCTTTATATTGAATTCTTTCATTACTAAAATGGATTCATTATACAACAAACAAATAGGCTTACCATTGTGCGAGATAAAAAGAATTTATCAGACCATTTTTCTTGAAACTGCCGACCCTCTGTATCTAATTTTCATTTCTTTCCACCAGACATCATTTTTGTTTACTTTTCGTTCAATAAACTTAATAACAAACTATAGTTAGTAACCACTCAAGATGCACACAAAGTCACAAAGTAAGTTGACGGCTCGAGCAGTTCGCTAGGATATCGCTTGTGCAAGTTATCACCTCGGTAGCTCAAATAGAACTGAACTAACGTTCGGGCTATCCACCCGGTTATATAGGCAAAATGAAACAATAATCTGGAATAAACTAGTGTAGAATAGTTGAGAAGCAATAAATCTTTTGATGTGTTGCCCGTGAGGCATCAAACCTCAAAGAATTTGATTTGGCGGCGATTATCAAACAGTGAGGCCAGATCATATCTTACAGCGGGCCGGATCCGGCCCGCGGGCTGATTGTTGCCCATATATGTTGTAGAGGGACATTACACTTGACAGATGGTAAAAACTGACTTATCTTCTTCGGCGGCTTGAAAAATGTAAATAAAGTCCATGAAATTAATTTTATTTTATGTGTGATATTCGCGTAAATAAAATATACCATTATTTCTATAACATATGAAGTCCGCCACTCGTATTGGAGCAGCATGAAGGCTTTTCCCGCCTCCAAAACCATTAAAAATTCTAAGAAAAATGTGCTCTGCAGTGAGACGTTTATAGGCCTGTTCCTTTACTGCACTACTGCATGATTTCATAGGATAGGTCAGCTTAAGTTCGTCAACAATCTGAAGGGAATAATGATTTTGTGGTGGTCTAAATTCAGTTTGAATATTTGTGTTAGAGGAATATGATATTTGGTTACCTAAGATTTTATTACGTTCGTAATTTTAAGTAAATCTTAGTAAGACTTTTGTGATTGGACTGAAGTGAAGACTTGTAAATGGCTAGATTTAACATCCATGTAACTAACATAAAACCACCTTGTGGTGACGGGTGCCGTTGGGTGGGGGGTGCCGTGTGGTGGCGGCTTAAGACAATCTACCACCCCATCTCATCCCGTGGGTGTCGTAAAAGTCGACAGAGGGAAATAAAAAACCATGAGATGGGCAACAGCATCTTCTTGGAACATCTGAAAAAATAAACTGCTGTTGCCAACCCGCCTGTCAAGCGTGGTAATTATGGCACAATCCCCCCTAAAATGAGAGCTACAAACTTTTGTAGCAATCTATGAGGGACACCTATGATAAGCAGTGAACTAGTGATAGGCTGAAAAGATGAAGATGATGAAAATAAAACATGCGTAACCAATAAATATTAAATAGAAACTATATTAACGCAGTACACAGTAACGCACACGTAGTCGCAAAATTGCAACAGAGCTTGTTTTCAGAATAGCCCACACATTACTCATTCACTTTATTCGTTGTGACCATCGATTAGTATAAAAAAATCAAGTAACAAACAGCCTATAAATGTCCCACTGCTGAGCACAGGCCTCCATTAATTTTTCAGAGGGCTTTCGAGCTTGGAAGAGTCCACCACGTGGCTCCTATGCGGATTAGTGGACTTCACGTGTCCTCGAAATAATCTTAATTACTCAGACATGCAAGTCTCCTCACGATGTTCTTCTTCGCCTATGAGCACGTGGTAAATAAGCACTTCAAATTGCAGATCAATTTTAGAGGTGCACCGGAGATCGAAATCGGGTCACTAGCGTACTATTCAATTTAAAGAGAGCATCTGGCGCCTGAACTTCCACGCGATAAGGATTAAATAAATTAATGAATACAATAAAATAATTTTTGTAAACTCCATTTTCGTCGCCCCACATGGAAGACGAGGACGATGTATGAGCATTCGATGTTTTATTCATTATGTATTTCATGTTAGCTTCTAAACGGTCCTCATAAGTATGCAAAATTAAATTTGGCATGCAAATGTCATTCAGTATATCTACGAGTACGTTGCAATGACGATTAATATCTGCGGGGTTTGGATTTATATACCAAATATATGAAGAAAAGGAAAAAGCTTTTTTTAAACAAAACAATGGCCGGTAAAAAGGATTTTTTTTAAATATTTTTTTCTCTGCCGGACACCTATCCGGTCAATTTCAGTCTTAAAGATTATAAACATCTCTCAAGGAATTGTTTGTCTCGAATGCGACGTGAACATCTAAGTGTTCTTGCTATTTTTCCAGATAGATGACCTAAATAGGTCAGATTCATAAATAGTCTAACTACTAACTACTGACACAGTAACTAACAGTAACACTGTGAGTTGTAGCCGCATACGGAACAGTGCAAATGGCATGCATTTCTTTCTTTTTTATTATGTTAATAATGTTTTTAGAATAACGGTAAGAAACTGCAATCTGATAAATGTTTTGAAGTTATTTGGTATAATTATCTCTATTCAAAGGGTCGGTCGCTACGGCAACTGTGAAAAACAGCCAATTTATGTTACCATGGGTGACACGATGACGCGGGTATGACGAAATCTGTGTGGGTCGGTTTACGGTAAACTTGGAAGTCACGCAATCCATTTCTATGGGATATTGTAAGATCTAGGAAATCGAGAGCACCGTCTTGTTCCAATTCCATCTTAAATTTAATCTTAGGGTGTATTTTATTTAACTTTTAAGTAAAACGTCCAGCTGTCTCCTGGTACCTGTCCAGCAAATAATTATGTCGTCTACATATCTATAGTAGTAAAGAATATTTTTGTTGACATGACTATGTTCAATATTTCATAGTTGTCCATAAACTGTCATAGTTGTCCGTAAAACGACCCACACAGATTCCGTCATACCTGCGTCATCATGTCACCGATATGTTTTACCGATATGTCACCGATACTTGTCATAGATATGAAGTTACAAGTTTTGAACTGTAAAACCGATGGAAGTTATTAACTGCGCAGAATATAAAAGCGCCGCAAGTGTACGCGCGAACACATACACTCACCCGTCCTAATCTACTCGCGTCTGATGCAATAAGATCGGAAGTAGGCTAGGATGCAGGCATCAGAGACACTTTGATAATCACACCACTACCAGATCCGAACATTTTTAACCATACATACAGTCAGGCTTCATTCCCATTAGTGTAGGTAGAGATACCATCCGTAGCCACTTTTCGCACTAACTTCTTCATCATCATCATCATAATTTCAGCCTACACATAGTCCATTGCTGAACATAAGCCCCCCCCCATAGAGTGCCACAAAAGTTTGTAGATCTAATTTTGGGGGATCCTGCCATAGTTGCCACGCTTGGCAGGCGCGTTGGCAACCGCAGTTTATTTATTCTTATGTTCTAAGAAGATGCTGCTGCCCATCGTCTGGTTTTTTATTTTCCCTCTGTCGACTTTTACGTCACCCACGGGACGAGATGGGGTGGTAGACTCTCTTGGGCCGCTACCATACGGCACAATTTAATTCTGAACATGTTATCATGCTATTTATTAAAAACATTTCGCGTAATTCCGTAACGACAGACTGCCGTGTAGCCTAGTGGTTAGAGTACCTGAATACTACGCCGCAGGACCTGGTTCCGAAGCCCAGCCATCATTCTTGAAAAAAAACGAAAATCGTGGGTTTTTGGGTCAGATTAGTCTTGTACATGTGATTTTTTTCTGTAAAATGCACCCACGATACAGAAAAAAACGAAGCGAGGGGTACTTTAAAAAAAATAGCCCTTGACATTTACCGACACATAAGTAGTCAAGACTACGTATACGTATTACTCGCTGTCGTTCATGTTATGTGGCATTTTCGACTCTTTTTTTTATTGTAGAAAGTGACGAAATGAGCAAAACGTTCACCTGATGGTAAGTGCAACGTCCGCCCACAACAAATGCCTTGTCACCCAGAATACTTCTGTGTGACACCACATTGTGTCACCCTGAGACATCAGTTCTTAAGCCTCAAATGCCCAGTGATTACGCTAGCTCGCAGTGCCCTTCAAACCGAAACACAGGAATGCTTGCACAGTACTGCTTCACGGCAGAATAACTTGCCCTGAGGTGTTACCTACCTAGACGGATTCCTGCATAGGAATCCTAGCACCACTTTAAACGACTTTTACTTTTAACGACGGCCATTTGACCTCCACAAACCCTTATAGGGAGAACAGGAGTTCGCCAGAGTACCGTTCATTGAACAGCAGGATGCAACGCTGGCATGTGAGGTGCCTGTAGTTACAGAGATCTTGGACCTTCGAATTGGCTTACCATGTAATTGTAACACGTTTAGTATACTCCGTTTGTTAATATTTAATTTATAAAGTAACTTGATGTAATGAATTTTTAAATATGCTTTGCGAATACATACAGAAATAATTATAACAATCACACGAGTTTTTATTAGAACTAATAAAAATGTCATAAGTTGTATATTAAATTAACTACATATATCAAATAATGCCCCATAGGGAATAAACAAGAACTAATCGCATCATTTATTACGATACGAGTTGGATAGCCCAAGCGACGCAGCTCCATTAGTTACATCACTGTCCCGTCAAATATATTTACGTTTCTTGGTCGTTTTTTTTTCAAATAAAATAAGTATTCATTTTAAATTACCTTAAAAATATTTAGTTTTAATTTAATTAATTCACCGCCAACATATGTTAATTATTCACGAAGGAAATATGCCCATTTCCATTCACTAATACTAACTTCGTTGTTTTCTGGACCGTGTTTTGTGGCAATCTATTGGGGAGACCTATGTTCAACAGTGGACTATGATAGGCTGAAATGATGAAATAATGATACTAACTTTATTTTTTACTATCTGTGGCCCGCGGTTTTACTCGGATTTTGGGAAATTTGTTTTTCGGGGAGGAGCCGTAATTATTTTTCTAAAGTTAAAGAAGCTTTAGTTACCCGCTATAATATCAGCTATCTGTAAGTGAAAGTCCCGTCAAAATTCGACCGTTTCAGAGATTATTCGGAACAAACAGACAGACAAAAAATTTCAAAATTTGTTTTTTTGTTATAAATACCTTAAATACTTTTATATGGATTGAGTAAAAAGCTGTCGTTTTGTCATTACAAACAAACAATTCAATGTTATTTATTTGTATAGATAGACAATGGGCCAAAATTTGCCATGATTTTTAAATTCATGTACAAGATATTTCTATAAGAATTTATGATTGTTATTGGAAATAAAATTTGGTCTTAACATGATCACAAAGCAATTCTCTCGAAAGCAGTTGGTTTCTTTTCAAACTCATCAGGATAATGTTTCTGCGGGCTTCAAACTAAATAAAATAAAAGTATGCCGCTCATTTTATCAGAAAAATTGGTAAATAAGCATACATTTTTCTAAATGGGTAGCAAATGTCAACATTACATACATACATACGATCATGTCTGTATCCCATAAGGGGTAGTCAGAGACTGGGCACTCACTGCAAAAACAGATGACTACCACAATCCACGTTTCACCAAAACAATATAATGCACTTGGTGTGATAGGTGGTGAGCCCATCGCCACCATGCGCTGTTGGGTGCACAGTGCAGTTTAATGTATAATATGATGTCAACATTAACACCTAGTTAAATTTTATCGACTGTATAGCGGTATCAGTTCGAAACTTTACCTTATGGATTGTGGATCTTCGATTCAAATTCCAGCTTGAGTCAATAATGCAATTCTCATCCAAATGTTTTTATTTTTATTTTAGAAAGTGAGGATTTCAGCAAAACGTTAACCTGATGGTAAGTGCAACGTCTGCCCATACAAAATGCTGTGTCACCCAGAACACTTCCGTGTGACACCACTTCGCGCCCTTCAACCTAAGACAACGGTTCTTCCAGTAATTACACTAGCTCTTAGTGCCTTTCACACCGAAACACAGTAAATTTTTGCACACAATACCTTCGCTACAGAATAACTGAGCCTGGGATGGTACCTACCTAGACGGATTCCCGCATAGGAGGATCTTTACTGGCGGTGGGATTCCTATGCAGGAATCTGTCTAGGTAGGTGCCACCCAAGGGTCAGTTATTCTGTCGTGAAGCAGTAGTGTGCAATGAAAACATTATTGTGTTTTGGTCTGAAGGGCACTGTGAGCCAGTGTAATCACTGAGCATATGAGACTTAAGAACTGATGTCTCAGGGTGATGGGCGCAGTGTAGTGTCACACAGAAATGTTCTGGGAGTCACAGCATTTGCTATAGGCAGACGTTGCACTTACCATCAAGTAAACGTTTTTCTCGTTTCATCACTTGATCCAATAAATTAAAAAAAGGAATCCTGCCACCAGAAGTGTATTACGGTTCGTATTTCTGATACCCCATCTAAATTAACTCCAATCGTGTGGCTTTCAATTTCTCATGGTACTTTGGTTGTGGAAGACGAGAGATTTTATTTGTTTGTCTGTACAAACGAGAAGCAGAAGAGAGATTTTTTGTGTGATTAAACGCTAATCAGAAATATAATCAATATTAAAACCAATGTAACCATATGAGCTGAAACGCCAGGGGCAGTTATTCTGCCGTGAAATAGTATTACTGTGTTTCGGTTTGAAGGGCGCTGTGAGATAGTGTAATCACTGGGCGTAAGAGACTTAAGAACCGATGTCTTAGGGTGACGGGCGCAGTTCGGTGTCACACAGAGGTTCTGGCATGGAATTTGTTATAGGCAGATGTTGCACTTACCATCAGGTAAGCGTTTTGCTCGTTTCGTCACTAAGTCCAATAAAAAAATCGATACTGTTTCCACATTTATTTTTATTTTATTTATTGTTAAATGATTGTTCCAGAAATAAACATGTTTGCAAATTGTATCTCCAGAATTAGATAAAAACAAAGATTTTATATAGAAAAAAAAACAAAGATTTTATATGATCGCTCCTTCAGTTGGAAGACGTGGTCTTATGATAATCCGTCTGGCTCAAGTATTATTTTTTAGATGGAAGTGATGTGACGATCAAATAGTTCACTTGATGTATTAATGCAACGTCACATCATCATCATCATCATTTCAGCCTACCACTAGTATCTCTATTCTGTAAGTCAGAACTTTAACTTCGTCAATATTTATTGCCAACGCACATGGACATGTTTTACTTATACCAAAGAATTCAACTTGTCCAAGTGCATCAAATATCAGTCAGTGAACTTTAACATTAAATGTTTGGATTTATTCTTCAATAAGGCTTACTTCTACTATATAAGGCATATAGAATACAATAAGGCTTATATCTACTTACTCGTAAATACGAAATTCTTTAATAACACATTATTTAATAGAACGCATATAGAACATATAGATTAGGCATTATAAGGCATATAGAACAGGAATCCGTCTAGGTAGGTACCACCCCAGGGTCAGCCGTGAAGCAGTAGTGTGCAAGCATTACTGTGTTTCGGTTTGAAGGGCACTGAGAGCTAGCGTAATCACTGGGCATATGAGACTTAAGAACTGATGTCTCAGAGTGACGAGCGCAGTGGGGTGACACGCAGAAATGTTCTGGGTGACAAAGCATTTGGTATGGGCACACGTTGCACTTACCAACAGGTGAAAGTTTTGCTTATTTCGTCACTTTATCCAACAAACAAAAAACAATCTTTGTATTGTTATTAACCTAAGAAAAAAAAGGGGTTCTCAATTCGTCTGTATATATATATTATAGTTAATAGAATTAGGCCATACTTTGCAGAAATCCATTATAATGAAGGGAAGAAAGTTATTTTGCTAAGATCCGCATGCAAAATATAAAAATGGTGTACATTACCAAGTTTTGAAGATCACCGCCCGCACCTCCACAGTAGCGTGCACGAACAAATTAACACCGCCACCGGGAATCGCCACCAGATACCCTTCCTAAGCAATATACACCACTGAAGTCGCGACCACGACACGTGTTTCACCTCAAAACGAGGCATTAGAAAGGGGACATCGTAAGGGTGGTGTGATGGTAGTATATAACTTTGGTCAAGTACTGATGATGGGATCCATGAGAAAAACATGCAACACTACTTGGTGATGGTGAGGTCGGTTTTTTCATTATAAATAATTTTAAAATACTATGGCCGACGTTAGGATTTTCCTTTATCGTGAGTTCGTGTTTGTGGCCTAATTGTGGGCAAATTACTCGACTGCTACGCCGCGGGTCCTGAATAAAAATCCTAGTTGGAGTCGAAATTTGTTAAAAATACACAAATTGTAGGTTTTCGGGTCTGGTTGTATTATAAATATTCCCGTGTCTGTGACACTATATCTTCGCCCTACCTGCAATCTTATTAGTGTTACATCGGACGCGGAAAGGTTGCGTCATGTGAGCGCCGCCTCAGTGTTTGACATTAAAGATATTTATTCCGACACTTCCATCTACACACATAATACATGGTACACATAAGGTTTACATAATACAAAGAAAAAAATTTAAAGAAAAATAACAATGTAAAGAGAAATAAAAAATATGTGTTTGTGTGTGCGGTGATGAAGCGGCGGAAGGGACTGTCTCAGCATAAGCCGCGGAAGCGCAGCGCAGATTTTCAGTCGGCCCCAAACTACAGTAAATTTACTTGTACCCTTGTAACACAATTATATCTCGTGCGCGGTTGATACCCTCCGTAGAAAGCTGTCGACACAGTCGAAAATTAACCAGGAAACAAAACAATATGAACATATAAAACAAAAATTATACTCGAATAAAAAAAGAGAAAACCTCTTTAGATCTATTGAATGGCTGCGGGCGACTTTATAGTACGTTTCTGCTAAAAGCTTTACTCGATAAGTTGACTGCAAGTGCAATTTGCGAATCCTCCTCGTTTGTGTGTGTGCAAAAGTGCAATACTTTGAAAAAATATAACATTTAAAAATTTAATGTTCGGTAACTGCTTCAAAATAAGTTGTTAGAATCATTTCAGCAATAGTTTATATATTTATTAATCTGTTTTATGTTATATATGTAGAAGTATGTGTATATATTTGTGTTTGTGCATTAGTATATTTATAAAATCAAATCATTATGTTTTAACATTTAATTCTATTGACATAAAGTAGGTTGGGAATATATGGTAAGGGTCAATAAAATGAAGCAGTATCAAGAGGATATTAAATGCTCTATAGTGTAGATAAAACCTCCTTAATTGTAGAACGATCTTCAATATTATACACAATCAGACATGAATACCAACCATTTGTGATATAGCACAAATATCGGCAGGGATTCGAAACCAGGACCAGCGGCGTCAAGGTCAGGTACTCTGACAACCATGGTTATCACCGTTCCATCACTTACGATATGTGTTGTTAAAGTAACTAAGATAATGATTTCTTATTTTTAAACGAATATTTATTGAAAGTTATTCAATCAAATTTAATAATATTAATTTTTTAATATAAATTCTAACGGGCTTATTTTTATTTATTTAGAACCCAACGTTTCGAGCGCCTTACACCCATATTCACGGGACGAATTGACTAAGATTCCACACAAATGTCGTTCCACAAAAATCTCATGGTCTAGGGTCTAGGGACCCCTCTCTCATTTGAGGGGGATTTTGCCATAGTTGCTACGCTTGGCAGGCGGGTTGGCAACCGCAGTTTTTTATTCAGGTGTTCCAGAAAAATGCTGGTGCCCATCTTCTAATTTTTATTTTCCCTCTGTCGACTTTTACGCTAGCCACGGGATGAGATGGGGTATTTTCAGTTTGGTAATTTACCGTGTACCTAAAGAGAATCTACTACCCAATCTTATTCCGTGGGTGCCGTAAAAGTCAGCAGAGAGAACGTTAAAACAAGAAGATGGGCAGCAGCATCTTCCTGGAACATCTGAATAAATAAACTGTGGTTGCCAATCTGCCTGCCAAGCATGGCAACTATGGCAAAATTCCCCCCAAATGAGAGCTAAAATTTTTTGTAGCAATCTATGAGGGAGGCCTATGTTCAGCAGTGGACTAGTTATAGGCGCTGAAATAATGATGATGATAAATATGACAAAAATAACGAACATGATTAATAAGCAACGCGCTTAAAAAAAATATATATATATATATATCAAATCTTTCTGAAATACCTTCATTTCTTTAATATATATCTATGGAAATATAGAGCACGTCTCAGAATATCACAGAAAAAAAAAAAAATGAAATAATATCTTATATTAGTTCATCATAAGTCCTCTGCTGAACACACACCTCTGTCATAGACTGCCACAAAATTATGTGATATTATTTAGTCCAGAAAAAAGCCAGAAAAATTATTTTATTTGTCCTGTACTTCAACAGACGCGTAACAGCAGGAATCCGCAAGGTACCACCCCAGAGCCTTTATTATGTCGTGAAGCAGTAGTGTGCAAACATTACTGTGTTTCGGTTTGAAGGGCACGGTGAGCTGGTGTAATCACTGAGCATAAGAGACTTAAGAACTGATGATCAGGGTGACGGGCGCAGTGTGGTGTCACACAGAAATGTTCTGAGTGACAAGGAAGTTATTATTAGCAAACATTGCACTGAAAACATTGCACTTACAATCAGGTGAATGTTTTGCTCGGTTCGTCACATAATCCAATAAAAAAACAAACAGACGCGTCGCATGTGCTTTCCATCTTGCACCGATATTGATGATGCTGTTATTTCTTGTTCACATGACGGTAATTTTTTAACATACATTTTAATACACCCAATCCGAGATTTAGTGCCTCCCTATTCGTTTTGTTGTTTAATATTTAATAAGCACGTATTTATTTCGAATATAACGTAAATGTGATTGATCAGTAAATAAAACGTGTTAAGCAACTCTGTTAACTTACTCATTTAGTATCGGCGACGCTTTTACAATTTTTTGACACTCATACAGATAACAATCTATACATATGTCGTGGAAAGCGATATAGTTAAATATTAGGTTCCTCATGTAATTATGGTAGTACTAAGGAAGTGATAAACACCATGACTTCAGTAGTTACAGCGGACGTGGACAAAGTCGTATTGAGTAGTTCGAATTGCGAAGGTCGCAGTTGAATTCGGGACACCGAGCTGGTCCTCCAAAACGAAAATGTTGGATTAACTAGTTGATTTGTGAATAAGCGTATTATAGTGGAATAATTACTCAATTTGAAATTGTTATTCTTCGCTATCAACACAATGGACCCTGTACCGCGTAATCGAGAGGTTGGCAGCGATATCACTGAGCTATCGCTGATTCTCTGAAAATTTGAGTGTCTGATTTTTAAATTTGATACCAAAGTAATATAACATAAATATATCCAATTAAACTATTTATAAATTATACAAGATTTTTCTTTATAGAATAGGGTCAAACGAGCAGGTGGCTCACGTGATGGTAAGTGATCACCGCGCCCATGAGCACCTACAATACAGAGGAATAGCAGATGCGTTGCCGGCCTTTGAGAAAGGAATAGGCTATTTTCTGGAAGGGCCCTAAGTTGTATCGGTCCGGAAGAACCGCTGACGGCAGCACATTCCATAAAGTGCAAGTGCGTGGCAGAAATTTCCGCGAAAAACTCACTGTTGTGGAATGCCAACCATCCAGGTGGTGACGATGGAAATTTAAGTTGTGCCGTAAAGTGCGATGGTGAAATTCAGTGGCTGGATATAATCAGAACAATTCCTCTCAACACTCTCCGTGGTAGATCCTGTAAAAAATGCAAAAATATGCAACATCTCTTCGCAAAGCCAAGGGATCAAGCCGATCAGATAGAACATGGTCGTCGAAGACTCGACCCGCTTTTCGTCGTATGCGGTCAAATGGAAGAAGCTGTCACTGGGGTGCCCCCGCCCAGAGATGAGAACAGTACTCCATGTGCGGCCAAACCTGCGCCTTATAAAGTTGCAAACGGTGGGCCGGCATGAAGTACTGTCGCATACTGAGCACGCCAAGCTTTTTAGAGGCCAATTTGGCTTTCCGTATCAAGTGACCGCGAAATTGAACGTTGCTTGATATGTCGATGCCAAGGATTCCAATACTGGCTGAAGCAACATGGGGAGTGCTCTCGAAATAAGGTGATACAAGGAAGGGTTTCTTTTTAGCGATAAACACGTAAACTCGTGTCTTCTTGGGGTTGAAAGGGACTAAGTTTAATCTACCCCAGTCCGAGATTTTGTTAGACAAAGACGACTACAGACACGAGTTTGTTCCGGTCCTCGTCGACGTGTTTCCGAGAAGTATTAGCACGGCCAGTGTATAAGGCATCACCAGTGCTGTCATCTGCATAGCAATGAATGTGACTAATTTGTAACATATCATTGATATGCTGAAGAAACAGGGTTGGCGATAGCACACAGCCTTGTGGGACACCGGCATTCACAGACTTGCGAGTCCGAGCATGCGCCGTTTTCTACGACTTTGATGCTCCGGTCTGCGGACCCAATTGAATAATTTCTCGGGAAGCTTATAGGAAGGAAGCTTCGAGAGAAGCGCTTTGTGCTGTACCCGATTAAAGGCTTTCGCTATGTTCAAACTAACTGCCAGGGCCTCCCCCTCTTTACACTTACTGGGCTCTTTACTGCCTCCGCCTATCGATAAGTGAGGTACACTGGAAGATCACCAGCTGAGCGACCCCGACGGAAGCCGTACTGGCGGTCACTAATCAACTGGTGCTCCTCTAAGTACCTTAAGAGCTGGCAGTTTATAACGGACTCCAATATTTTAGAGAACAAGGAGGTGATGGCGATCGGTCTGTAGTTGGACGGATCTGAGCGGTCGCCTTTCTTAGGGATCGAGTGCACCAAAGCTGTCTTCCATGCCTTCGGGACGCTTCCTAGAGAGTAGGAGTACCGAAAAAGACGCGTTAAAAGTTAAAACCGGTGCCAACTCTGGAGCACACATCCTCAACACAAAAGGGGGGATTCCATCGGGCCCACTCGACTTTTGGATGTCCGGGGAGAGCAGTGCTTTGCGCACTGAGCTCTGGAAAAACCGGATGTCCGGTATAGAGCATGGTTACCCTCAAGCAACGTTCCTGTAGTGCTCTGAGAAGGAATTCAAATATTCCAAAAAAAAAAAGAAGTAAACGTCGAATCAGAGAATACAACTGAAATAATCAAATGTTTGCCGTGGGATTACTTTCCAATTGAAACGTGCCTGCGAAGGCGACAAACGGTCCCACTTGTTTGAATTCCAATTATCCTCAAACTTTGAACAAATACTCGGGGCTTATTATGAGATTAGAATATTAACAAGATAAAGACATATATATATTTATTTTTGTACGATGTATGTACTATGTTTGTTAAACTATGAAATTATTAATGAAATTTCTATGCACAGTATATTAGTATTACAAAAAAAACTGTGCAGTAAAGTATAATAGGCAAATACTACGACAATTTACAAAGTACATACACCGCACAAGATGAATAGTAATCCCATATTAAAACAATGAGACGAAGATCTAATATTTCCTCCCAATATAAAAAATAATACTAGTCGTAACATTGTATATTTTTCACGTACTCGGCGAAGACGGAAAACATTGTGAGGAAACCTGCAAAATAAAAAATATTATCTGAGATAAAAAAAAATCAACATGTTAAGTCCGGCAACCCACATTGGAACAGCATCTTTTGGCTCCAACACCTTATCAGATCTCATCAGAAATGAGAGGAGGTCTATGCTGAGGAGCAAGACGAGTTATACATACATACATAAGATCACGACTGTATCCCATAAGGGGTAGTCAGAGACTGGGCACTCACTGCAAAAACAGATGACTGCCACAATCCACATTTCACCAAAACAATATAATGCACTTGGTGTGATAGGTGGTGAGCCCACCGCCACCATGCGCTGTTGGGTGCACAGCGCAGTTTAATTCCTTACTCGCCTTTTACGAGATCCATTGGAAGAGATGGAGTGGTAGTATTCTTTTAACGAGCGGTGGCGGCTCGTTAAAAGAATACACGGCAGTTTATAGGCAGTTATTTTATTTTTTCAGATTACCTAACGATGTTAACGAGAAGCCTACAATCAAAACAAATAATAATTTCAAGTATTATTTTATTGCTAAGTAAGGTACAAATTTCCGAAAGGAAATATTACATATATTTCCTTTCGGAAATTTTTGCGATATATTTTATTAGGGTTTGACAGAAGTGAGAAGGGATACTTTTGCAATATCGTTGAATGGCTTGCCGCTCGTCCATTCTTATTATAGTATTTTGAAAGCTCGCCTAATACCTAAACCGGTTACCATAAATCACTAATTTAACGATTTTTTTTTTGGATAGTGACGAGACGTGGAAAACTTTTGCTTGATGTAAAGTCCAACGTGTGCCCATAGCAAATGCTGTGTCACCCAGAACATTTCTTTGTGGCACCAAATTACTCCCGTTACCCTGAGACATAACTTCTAAAATCTCATATGCACAGCGATTCCACTAGCTTTCAGTGCTCTTCAGACCGAAACACAGTAATTTTTGCACACTAATACCGGAGCGACTACGGGTAAATTGTATTAATTAACGGAAGTAGATTTGCTAATATCTGCATGCAAAATATAGAATGATGATTATTACCTAGTATTTTAAAAGCACCGGCTGCCCTCCCACAGTAGCGTGCACAAGAAAACTAACACATCCACCACTACAATACTTCCACTAAGCAATATACACCACTGAAGTCGCGACCACGACACATGTTTTACCTCAAAACGAGGCATTATCAAGTGTTATTGACTCTACGACAGACAGCCGTCGAGAAAATTAATATCTTCCCTTCATTATACTGGATTTCCGCAAAGTAACGCCTGATTACATTAAATAAATTATAATAATAATATACTGGTAAGTAGGACTCCTGTGTAGAAATCCGTCTAGGTAGGTGCCACCGCAGTGCCAATTATTCTGCCGGGTGCCAGTAGTACGCAAACATTACTGGGCACTGATAGGTAGTGTAGTGTGTAATAACTGGGTATATGGGAATTACGAACTAATGTCTCAGGGTGAAATTGGCAGTGTGGTGGGAAACAGAATAGTTCTGGGTGACTCAGCATTTACTTTGGGCGGATGCTGTACTTACCATCACGTGAACGATTTGCTCGTCTTGTCTCTTTCTTCAATAAAAACAAAAGTATCTTGGCCATTATTGGACAGTTTAAAGGCTGCTAAATTTTTAAAAAATATTGAATGTATTAATTTAATTGCAGAAAGCGCCATCTGTTGACAATCTATTCAATTAACATGCACGAGAGCTGTCGGTTGGAGTAGTTTACATACTTTAAAGAAAGTATATCTGTTCATGACCACACACACTGTGCGAAATCGCGTTTCAAGATAGTATATATATATAAGCGTCTACACGTATTTACGGTATAAAACTTCTACATCGTTATTCTAAAAACGTGACTACTACGCCAAAAGTTACAGTTTAATTTCCTATACATTCCTCCAATGTCGAATATACAATTGGGGCGCGGTAATTTTCTTAAAAGAGTTACAATAAGTACACATTTAGGTACAGTATACAATAAGATTTCGTAAGGATGGATAAGAGACATGTTGGTTAATTCAGTTTAAATAAAAGTTTCTTTCTGTTCTTCGCGATTCATTAGCGTTTTCACTCATTATGCATACATGTAACGACAAACATGTCTCTGAAATTGTATTAAAATTTTCATTGTATTACTTTGTTACCAATATCATATTAGTTGTTCTTGTGTGTTGTTAAGTAAATTAAGCTTTATAAGTAGATTTCATGAAATTTCTGTTATGTAGGCTTTGTCTCTGAACTCACCAGAGATGAAGATAATATGCAGAGCAATTATACATTTCATACCAATTATAAAGTATCTTTCTTAACAGAATAAATGAATAAATATTAAATGCAGGGTTGGCTAAAAAATATTTGCACATTTGAAACATGAATAGAAATAAAACTACAAATTATGTTTGTTACGTTCCATCCAAATGAATAGAGTTGGCAATCCTACATCTATGCGACTAACTGCTAACGATTATTCGATCGCAGTGACATGTTCCTCCCCTCCATTTTTGATCGATTTTATTCATCGTAACTAACATCTAATCATCATTATCATACATAAGATCACGACTGTTTCCCATAAGGGGTAGTCAGAGAATGGGCACTCACTGCAAAAACAGATGACTGCCACAATCCACGTTTCACCTAAACAATATAATGCACTTGGTGTGATAGGTGGTGAGCCCATCGCCACCATGCGCTGTTGGGTGCACAATGCATCATCATTTCAGCCTACCATAGTCCACTGTCGAACATAGGCCTCCCCCATAGACTGCCGTGTGGTAGCGGCATAAGAGAATCTACCACCCCATAAATGATATCATCGAGATGTGTCGATCTCTTCATGGCACTCCAGCAAACTACCAAGCAAATTTTGGAAAAATTGCCGACACATGCTGCGGGGAATCACGGCTATCTCCTCGTGAATGTTCCGTTTTGCTTGGGATATTGTCGTCGGTCTATTAAGATACACACGAATTTTTAGGTATCCCCACAAGAGAAAATCGCAAGGTGTAAGTTTTTAAGTGAATCCCCACAATACAAAATCGCAAATTGTTAGGGTCCGGGGTAAGTAGCACCTCTGAGAAAAATCTATTTGTTTGGAAACATTTTTTTAACTACCGATACAGTCACGTTTAACGTATGGCATGTTGCTTCATCTTTTTGCATCCTAGTCTTACTGTTGTATCATTCAAATTCGTGTAACTATGTCATCGAAAACTCTCGCAACATTTTCACGTATTCCGCTGATTTCACGGTTACTTTATTTCCTTCGTTATTTTCAAAGAATTACGGACCATTTATGCACCATACTGTCGTTTTGGGTGAACGAAGCGACCTTTGGTTTTTAAGACGAAGGTTAAGGAGGAAGCTCGAATAGCGATAATTGTGCTGATTGACCTGCCCGTTGATTTGAAAATGGACCTCGTCTATAAACAATACATTGTAAAGCCTAGAAAATCGCTCTAGTATAGTATCAGCCAAGAACTTACGTTGAATGTAATCGTTTGGTTTTTTTTTTATTTTATTGTATTATAGTATATTTTATACAAATTGACGAAACGAGCAAAACGTTCACCTGATGGTAAGTGCCACGTCCGCCCACAACAAATGCTGTGTCTCCCAGAATATTTCTGTGTGACACCGCACTGCGCCCGTCACCCTGAGACATCAGTTCTTAAGTCTCAAATGCCCAGTGATTACGCTAGCTCACAGTGCCCTTCAAACCGAAACACAGTAGTGTTTGCACACTACTGCTTCACGGCAGAATAACAGGCCCCGGGGGGGTACGGTACGGTAGACGGATTCCTGCATAGGAATCCTACCACCAGTAAATTTTACTACTAACTTGTTGGTTTTATCTCTTGCACAATTTAAGCTTGTATGGGTGGAGTTTGAGGTCCACATGCAAAATTCGTTGTTGTAGACATAGTCGACATGGGACTGACTAAATTTAAAACATAGAATAGAATATTTTTATTCAATATGGATAATTTACGTAATACTCAGTGAACGTCATTTTTTAAGCTGCGCTGGTTTGCAAGGAAATGTCTCTGTCCTGGGAAGAACCATTAAGAAACCCAGGGGGATTTTCTTTAATATATTCGAAGCTACATTCAATAACAATTCTGTCGATGGGAACAGCGCAAGCTGTGATGTCCTCGGGCTATTCTGTAAGTCAGACCTTTAACTTCGTCAATATTTATTGCCAACGGTCATGCACGATCTTGTTTTACTTATACCAAAGAATTCAACTTGTCCAAGTGCATCAAATATCAGACAGTGAACTTTAACATTAAATTTTTGGATTTTTTCTTCAATAAGGCTTACTTGTACTATATAAGGCATATAGAATACAATAAGGCTTATATCTTCTTCTTCTTCTTCTTCTTTTCAGCCTATCACTAGTCCACTGCTGAACATAGGCCTCCCCATAGATTGCCACAAAAGTCTGTAGCTCTCATTTTGGGGGGGATTTGCCATAGTTGCCACGCTTGGCAGGCGGGTTGGCAACCGCAGTTTATTTTTTCAGATGTTCCAGAATGATGCTGCTGCCCATCTTTTGGTGTTCATTTTCCCTCTGTCGACTTTTACGACACCCACGGGATGAGATGGGGTGGTAGATTCTCTTAAGCCGCCACCACACGGCGACTTCTACTTACTCGTAAATACGAAATTCTTTAATAACACATTATTTAATGGAAGTCATGTTCATCAGGTGACAATACAGGGTTTATCTTGAACTTATAAAAACATATAAACCCCAATCCATGAGTCTTGACTTATATTCATACCAGGTCACACACTGTCCAGAAAGTTACGGTATATATTCCATTATATAATAAAAATATGTATATACTCAAAGAGACTCAATGAATAGATACATACATACTGTCACGCTTTTTTCCCGTAAAAGGGGTAGGCGAAGGCCACTGACCATGTACTCCGGCAGAATATATATTGGATATATATATATAATATATAATGGAATATATAATAAAAATATGTATATACTCAAAGAGACTCAATAAATATATACATACATACTGACACGCCCTTTTTCCCGTAAAAGGGGTAGGCGGAGGCCACTGACCAAAAATCTTACTACTCATTGCGTTCCCACGCGCAGTATAACGACATCATTGCATATTATGGTGGTCTTCTGCACGAATAAGCGCTGTTCATACAATACCTTAGTCACCTTTTATAACCCTTCGGTAGGAAAGAGGTAGGCGCTATTTTATTCTGCCGGAGTACATGGATAGTGTTAATGATTAAGGGAAAACGCACGAAACATACAACTTTAATATATCTTCTTCTTCTTTTCAGCCTATCACTAGTCCACTGCTGAACATAGGCCTCCCCCCATAGATTGCCACAAAAGTTTGTAGCTCTCATTTTGGGGGGGATTTGCCATAGTTGCCACGCTTGGCAGGCGGGTTGGCAAGCGCAGTTTATTTTTTTCAGATGTTCCAGAATGATGCTGCCGCCCATCTTTTGGTTTTCATTTTCCCTCAGTCGACTTTTACGACACCCACGGGATGAGATGGGGTGGTAGATTCTCTTAAGCCAATTTAATATATAATATTCAAAAAACAATAAATGGTTTTCGTTTCTCATCAAAACCAGATAAAACCCGAACAACAACAGACAATGAGCACTTAGAAAAGCAATTTCATTTAATATTATTTTGACTACATAATACATGGAATAAAAAACAAAAGCTTAATATATTCGCAAAAAAAACACGGAAAATATATATCATTCGTAATCGTAAAAGTCCATTGTTGTCAGCAATTATTCATATACAGGACTGGCACATTGAGCGTGATTTGTCCATTAACAAATTTAGTTAGGTGACGTGTGAGTTATGTGAGTCGTATTTATGAGAAAAATAAACGCAGATGTTGATTTCATCGGTTCGAAGAAGAAATGTATTCAAGAGGAACGTCCTTGTTATTTATAAGATAATAAAATGTCTTATCTTTCTTTTTACAAATATTCATCACTTTAATTACAGTTATTACTGATGTCTCAGGGTGACAAAGGAAAGAGGAAAGCAAAAAGGAACCTATGCAGGAATCCGTCTAGGTAGGTACCACCCCAGGGCCAGTTATTCTGCCGTGGAGCAGTAGTGTGCAAACATTACTGTGTTTAGGTTTGAAGGGCACTGGGAGCTAGCGTAATCACTGGGCATACGAGACTTTAGAACTGATGTCTCAGGGTGACGGGCGCAGTGTGGTGTCGCAGAGAAATGTACTGCGTGACATAGGATATGTTATGGGCAGGCGTTGCACTTACCACCAGGTACCCGTTTTGCTGGTTTCGTAAGTTTATTGAATAAAAAAGTATAACAACCACTCTCTAATTTACTTTGCTACGCAGTGTCTGACGCAATGGCAGCGGATTAATGTTGCAATGTTTATACTTTTTACAAGCTGTTTCAAGGCTATAAGTTTGAATTTTATATTCTTGAATTCATTTTAACAACAATATACAGATAGCTTATCATTGTAGCTCAGGGGCCGGGTGCTCGCCTTTAATTTCATAGTACGCGAGTAACCTAGGCTCGCTCCCCGGTGCCAGCACCTGTAATTTTTTTCAAAAATTTTAAGTGTCGATTGACCACGTGCTCAGCGGTGAAGGAAAATATCGTGAGGAAACCTGCATATCCGAGGAATAGAAATATTTCGACGATACGTGAAGTCCGCCAACCCGCATTGGAGCAGCGTGGCGAATTATTTCCCGCTCCAAAACCCTCTCAGAAATGAGAGGGGGCTTGTGCTCAGCAGTGGGACCTTTATTTTATTTTATCAAGACAACAGAATCACTGTTACTCCTACAAAGTGTAATTTAGTTGGTAGCACTAGCTTTAAACTTAAATACCACTCTAACTTTCTATGTAGCGTAAATATTCTTATATATACTACATTGTCGTGTAAAATACTTTTTAATATTTAATTAATTCGCCTACTGATGATCGTTTACATCCGTAGGCGAGTCTTGCTGAAAATTCGACTATTTTACTAGCTAAATTTAAAGTCTTATATTACGAAATAACCGTATGAAATACACTAGGCTCATTATAAGGTTGGGGTGACGACCGCGTGGCCTAGTGGTCGGAGTACCTGACTTCTAAGCCGCGGGTTCTGGGTTCGAATCCCAGCCGGAGCCAACATTTGTGCTAAAACATAAATTGTTGGTTTTCGGGTCTGGTTGTGTTGTGATTGTCCCCGTGTTTCTGACACTGCATCCTAGCCTACCTCCGATCTTATCGCATCAGCGTTACATAGGGCGCGGGTAGGTTGGGACGAGCGAGTGCCTCTGAGTTTGCGCGTACACTTGTGGCACTATAATATCTCCTGCGCAGTTGATGGCTCTCGACAGTAGTCGACAGTTGTCGCCGTGGTCGAATTCGGCTAGGAGAACATCATCATAAGGATGGGGAAAAAGTTTCTTCGCGTTTATATGAAAACTCAAGTCCTTTTTTTTGCAAAGTTTATTTACATTTAATTACAGTATATGTGTGCAATTTTTTTCGATGACTTTTTGCCATCTTGAAGGTAGTGACAGGATCCCGTTTCTGTAGAAATTTTGGGACATCTGAGCAAAAAATACGCGACAAGTAGTTTTGGCAGTCCACTCTTGATGTTAACCTGACTCTACCTAAACAATTCTGAAGAGACCGAAACAGGTGAAAATTTGAAGGTGCAAAGTCAGGG
Source organism: Luehdorfia chinensis (assembly GCA_019845155.1). NCBI lineage: Eukaryota > Metazoa > Arthropoda > Insecta > Lepidoptera > Papilionidae > Luehdorfia > Luehdorfia chinensis. Next base: position 1,837,869 of record JAHVAK010000573.1, read on the forward strand.
CTTAACGCCTCCCAGGAAAACTCGGAATCGGAAAATTATAGTTAATAAAAATTTTATAAGTAAGTATACATATATGTAGTATACGTGTTGAGTAGTGCAGGCTGTTGAGGGAAGGCGGGCGGTGCTTTTCAAAAACTAGGTAATACACACCATTTAAAATTTTGCATTCGGATCTTGCTTATTAAAAAAATGACGAAACGAGCAAAACGTTCACCTGATGGGAAGTGCAACGTCTGCCCATCACAATGCTGTGTTACCTGGAACATGTCTGTGACACCACACTGCGCCCGTCACTCTGAGACTGTAAGAATCAGTCTCAAATGCCCAGTGATTACGCTAGCTCCCAGTGCCCTTCAAACCTAAACACAGTAATGTTTGCACACTACTGCTCCACGGCAGAATAACTGGCCCTGGGGTCTTACCTATCTAGGCTGATTCCTGCATAGGTTCCTTTTTGCTTTCCTTTATTTTTATCATCAGTTATCAATCTCTTCAAAGACGGTTCGGTTTCATTACGTCTCAATAAAGAATCTTAAATGAATACATGGTTCATTAGGTTTCTTTTAGTGAGCTCGTGTTGCACCCAAATATCGAACTTTTTGAACAACTATTTACAACAACTAACATATTAAACAACATTTTACAATTTTTTTTCATTTTTTTAAATGTAACCTTTTTAATATCATCAAAACCAGCCAGATACAATAGTACAGTCAATGAGAATTCATTACAAGTTTGTACATGCTGTATGCGAAAAGACTTTCCCCGACCATGACGCCTCCGTAGTAATACGATTCAGGTACTGCAGTGCCAATCCACCTGCTAAGCGTGACGATTTCGGAAAAACCTTCGAGAAAGAAAAAAATATATAACAGCTTCATTAAACATATCTAAGCTCAATACATCAGACTGATAAAAAGAAACAGCGAAATTTTAAAACTTACATTTAAGGGATGTAAGGGGTTTAAATTGATATTTAAACCCCTTACATCCCTGTTGTTGAGTTAGCTTGAGCCCCCAGCTGATGCTGAGGGGTCAAGCTAACTTCACCTGCTTGTGGTGCATTCTGCTAACAAATAAATGCGGCTCAGGCGACCCACCAACCCGCACTAAAGCAGCGTTGTAGGGTCGTAACCAGTGTTGGGATAGGATTGTATATTAAAAGAAGACTATGGGAAGACGAGACGACCTTGAATGCATCATAGTCAAAAATGGGTGCATTGTAGCCAGAATAAGAACTAATGGAAGGATATAGGTGAGACCTTTGCCTAACAGTGGGACATTATAGATTAATTGAAAAAATTGGATTGCAACAACGAAAAAGCGCTCAACTAAGCACTATACTACAGTGGATTTGCCGCAGCCCTGTTCTTTTTTTAAAAGGTACTCATGATGTATAAGCATGAAAATTCCCCGTCAGTAATTAATATCATTGAAATAAATTTTATAACAGCTATAGTAACACCAGTTTGCCTTACTATATTAGCAACTTTACTTACTGGAATAACCTCCGGCATATCCAAGACAGCTCTGTATCGTCTACATAATTTATTGTAGACAGCCACAAACACTTTAATTTATTGTTTCTTTCTTAGAAATACAGAGTAACCGTACAAAAATATAAAAATGGCGAGCAGAAGTAACATTACAAACCCATCAGTATCGTAAAGAGCACTACTGAAAAGACGACTTTATTTCTAAGTATTACGAAACTTTTTTATTTTTGATATTATAGAAGTTGGTGTAACATAAAATGATTGTTGGGAGTACTAAAATTTTTTTTATTGTAAAAAGTGACGAGACAAGCAGATCGTTCATCTGATAGTAAGTGCAACGTTTACCCATAACAAATGTTGTGTCACCCAAAACATTTCTGTGTGACAACACACTGCTCCCACCCTGTGACATCAGTTCTTCAGTCTCGTATGCCCAGTGATATTACTAGCTCTCAGTGCCCTTCAGACCGAAACACCGTAATATTGCACACAACAGCTTCACGGCAGAATAAATGGCCCAGGAGTGGAGGCTAACTTGACGGACCCTGCATAGGAATCCTACATTGAATAAATGTCATTGTTATAATTGGTTGTCACGATAGTAACATGTGTCAGTGTATTGACATTTAATGAAGACAAGAATATGAGATGTTCTCAAAAGAAAGGAAAAATCTTTATTAAAGGAAATACCGAGTATCATGCCTTGAACACACGCAAGTTATTAAATATATTCCCAATTTAAAAAAATAGATCAAATAAAGTAGATAAAAAAAGTAGGAATAAAATGTTTGATCGTAACCACAACCTTTGACGTAGTGTAAAAGATTTTTGTATACTAACATATAAACAGTCATGCCTTTTTCCTATATAAGTGGTAAGCAGGGACCACACCCGCAGCCCATTTTTCGTCCCGTGACAGTGACCTGTAGGGAACTGCGACGCCGTTATTTCTGTATGAGTCAAGAAATACTTACTGCCCATTGCATTCCTACGAGTAGTATAGTAACAGCATTGTATATTCTGGTATTATTTTGCACGAATACAGGTTGTCCGTACAATACCATAGTCGCCTCTTCCGACACCTCGGTAAGAAAGAGGCACCCAAACAGCACACAAGCGTTATGTACATGGAAAAATATACTGAATTACGGCTTCAAATGTTAATACATGTATATCTCAGGGGCCGGGTGCTCACCTTTTATTTCATGATACGCGAGTAACCTGGGTTCGATCCCCGGTGCCCGCACCTCCAAAATTGTTCTAAAATTTTAAGTGCTGATTTACCACGTACTCAGCGGTGGACGAAGACATCGTGAGGAAACCTGCATATCCGAGGAATAGAAATAATTCGAGGACATGAGATGTCTGCAAACCCGCATTGGAGCAGCGTGGCGGACTATTCCCCGCTACAAAACCCTCTCAGAAATGAGAGGAGGCCTGTGCTCAGCAGTGGGACATTTATAGACTGTTACTTGATATCCTGATGTATTTTGTAGGTTAAGTAAGAGAAAAAATATTTCTACAGTTAAGTGACATAAAATTATTAACAAAAAAAAATCTATAATATTCAAAAGCTATAGAAATATAAAAACCACAAATAATAAACAGTAGAATGTTTGGCGGCTATAAAATATTCCTATCAGCTTTTATTGCTAAACTTAGGCTCGTTGATTTGTTTATGTGTTTCGTTGCGCCTTCGCGGAGCAATATCATCCAGCTAACTTGTATTGAAAAACTTCGGATAGCAATCCAAGCATTTTTATACATTATAAAATACAGAAAAATAAAAATAAACATTTTTAAAAGCTTTTTTTATTGGATATTGTGACGAAACGGGCAAAATGTTAACATGATGGTAAGTGAAACGTCTGCCCATAGCAAATGCTATGTCGCCCAGAACATTTCTGTGACACCACACTGCGCCCGTCTCCTTGCGACATCCGTTCTTATGTCTCATATGCCCAGTGATTACACTACCTCACAGTGCCCTTAAGACCGAAACTCATGTTTGCACGCTACTGCTTCACGACAGAATAACTGGACCCGTGGTACCTACCCAGACTGATTTCTGCATAGGAATCCTACCACCAGAAGATGCCTAGCAAATAGCGTGATAGATAAATGTTGACTTCCAATAATGTGATCCCAGGATCGATCTACGCGGTTGTCATTCTCTACTACCTAGGCAACAAAAAGTTCTTTATAAAGTATACACAATAGTCGTCAATTCTCCGCCATCAATCAATAAATTATAATTCATTGAAAGGATGGATGAGAAAGGTTCACGCTGAATAGTTTAAAAACATTTCAAGCTAAACTAAATGTGAATTGGAATTAATTGGACTTGAATTGTAGTTGCAAAGTGATGCAAGCTAGTAACAGCTAGGTGGTGCTTCTAGAATATACAATGACTTCAATATCTGATAACTCAGCGGCCGCCTATCTCTTTAGCCTTTTGAACTTGGAAGGGAAATAGAAGAGTAATTGCATGGTTTCTGTTTTTTGTAAATTTTCCTTGAATGTTCGTCAATGTCTCAGGGTTAATTTTCGTTGCATCAAATTGATTTTATTTTATTGCCAACCGTGAAAAAATTTTCATTTTATTTTTAGTATTTTTATGAACAGAATATAATGGAACGTTTTTCCATTCAAAGTTTATTTGTTTAACATTTACAATAAAACATAACAACAACTTAGGTACTACTACTAGATAAAACAACAAGTTCTACTATTTACAGTTAAAATCAAAAATAAATAAAACTATATAAAAAAAATTAAAACACCTAGTTTTTCGTTGCAGTAGCTCTAAAATTATGGGTTTAAATTATTTTACAAAGTTGTCTGCCTCTGATAGATTGCTTAGAAGGTACGTTAAATTTATAGCTTACTTTTAAATGAAACTAATTTTACGGATTTTATCGCGTTTAATTGTTTACTATTTATAACCCGACGTTTCGAGTGCTTTACAGCACCCATGGTCACGGGAGGACTGAGGTGATAGATGTTATGAGGTTTCATTTAAATGTGTAGTGTTCGCGTAAATATAAGAAATCATTATAGCTTACTTTCTTCCTTTATTTATGTATTTATTTTGCGTTGGTAGCTTAGTTGTCCGATGAAGCTGCAAAAGCCAAGAAGGCCAGGAGGCTATTGCAGAATCAAGTATATAATAAAGTAGCATCGAAGCACCTGCCTAACTAATTTAATAATAAAAAAAAACACTTTAAAAGTAGTAACAATGTGGAATTTACTAGATGGAACTAGAAAGTTCCCACTACATTGATTGCAACAACAAAAATGCAACCAAAGCGTAATTCTGCAACAGTGTTACTGCAGTTTTGATATTGTGTCGGTGCCAAAAAAAACCAGTAACCTCTAGTTAATAAGTATTACTATGCGGACTTTGTTTCCAACTTTGCGGATATGCATTATAAATTGGTGTATATTACCTAGTTTTGAAGAGCACCGCCCGCCTCTTCAAAATAGCGTGCACAAAAAAAACTAACACCGCCACCAGATACTCTCCACCACTACAAAACTACACATATACCACTGAAGTTGAGACCACGACACGTGTTTCAATTCAAAACGAGGTATTATCAAGTGTTATTGGCTCTACGAGAAGTAATGGAGAGAAAGTTAATTTGCTAAGACTCTCCTCTTCGAGAGACATTTTATATTTTACTGGTGGTAGGATTCCTATGCAGGAATCCGTCTAGGTAGGTACCACCCCAGGGCCAGTCATTCTGCTGTGAAGCAGTAGTGTGCAAACATTACTGTGTTTCGGTTTGAAGGGCACTGAGAGCTAGCGTCATCAATGGGCATATGAGACTTAAGAACTGATGTCTCAGGGTGACGGGTGACGGGTGAAGTGTGGTGTCACACAGTAATTTTCTGACTGACACAGCATTTGTTATGGGCAGACGTTACACTTACCATCAGGTGAACGTTTTGCTCGTTCCGTCACTTTTATGAAATAAAAAAAATGCAGATCTTAGCAAGTTAATTTTCTTTCCCTAAAACAAAAATCTCCTACCACTTTACAGGGCATAAATACTATATACCTGTGTTAAAAGGCAAAATTTTATATAATAATGAAAAACATGGAAAAAAGAAAAATAAAATTATTATAAATTTATATCATTAATGTGACTGTCACTCAGAGAGCTATCAACTTGATTCTTCATCGAAGGATAGATGAAGTGTGTGACTAGAGCCTAACTGGTAGAACTTGTGGTACTGTGTTGAAATTCGCCTACCGCCACAGTGCTAGCTATGCTGGCGTCAAGCAATAGTGTGCAAACATTTTTTTTTATTTCGGTCTGAAGTGCTCTGATAGCTAGTGAAATTACAGGACATATGGGTTTTAAGTACTGATGTCTCAGTGTGACGAGCACAGTACAATGCCACACGAATGTTTTGGGTGTCACAGCATTTGTCTTACTATCAGGTGAATGATTAGAAATAAAGAAAGAAATTCAATATAGACTACATAGTAAATGCAATAAACAATAAATATACTGCAATTTATAATGGATTGCAGCAAAGAACTGGTATCCGCCTCAGCACAATGCTAGAGCAGTCTTGCTGCGCTGATATTGTCTAGGCACCAAACATATAAATTAAAAATAAATCTCGTCACGTCACTCGCTTCTATAAAAGTATAATAAGGTGAAATGCGGTGGTAACCACCTAAACGGATATCTGCATAGGAATCCTACTACCAATAAAATAAACTAACCTAAAGCTTTTCGAAATATACAAGTTGCTTACTGCAAGAGTAGCAGTATTGGCAAACTGTTGTACGCGGTGCCGTTGTCGCATTTGTACTGGTATCACAAGCAACTTCATAATAATACTCAAATGTCATACAGCCAAAAAAGAACGTTGACCACGCATTTAAAAAACTAAATTAAAAAAAATAAAATGGGCGAAGCCCTTATATACGTTATGCTTGTTTCTCACATTTTCTGTTTTTATAAATTTTTTCACTTATTAGAGAATGTATCAGGAGTTATCAGTTAAAAAAATATGTAGCTTTTTGCGTTAGATACCACTTTCTATGTCATTTGGATAGACAGCGGTGATCATAATAAGTATCTTGATGTGGGTTCAATCATAGTAGTTACCTACGACATTGAAAATTGACAGCGGTTTTCCCTTGCAAGAGAAATAAACAAACTAATGGAGAATTAGTTTGAATAGCATGAGTTAAATTTTAAATCTTTTGTCTTTAAAGGTTTTAGGTTTTTTTTTTATGATAATGTGAATGTTTTATGAATACTTTGTTAATATACAACTTATGAATATTATAATATAAAATACTATAAATCCTTTCGATTTTTTTTAAGATAGAATTATTTACAAATCAGCATTGAATAATATAATCTTAAAAAAGACGACTTAAAGATCGTGTGCATTATGGTCCCTATTTATGTGTTATTTCATTAATATATTTTTATTTATTATTCACTTTATTTATTTATTAAACATTTATTGTAACACCTTAATCTAAGGAATACAATGGGCGGACTTAACGCCCAGAGGCATTCTCTGCCAGTCAACGCTGGGAGACAAGAAAACTGGTTGCAGGTGCAAATAAGTAAAATATGGAGTGTGGTGTGAAAATTTAAATACTTAATAATTACATAATAATTATATTATATAATAACATATCTAAAATAATATTTATAATTCAATTTACAATAAATTTATTGTACTCTTGAAAGAGCTTTTAGCGATTAAATAAATTCGGTATCTTAAATTTTAATACTGCGCCATAGTTAAGAAATGGCTACGACTAAATTTGAACCCAGCGGCCACGAGTCACTTGCTGGGAGTGCTGATGGATGAACCAAGTGGTGGAGCTGATGGATGAACCTTAGTTTAAATCATCAAAATCATCAAACCATTTTAATCATGCATTGATTCATTAAAATCTTTTATAGATTTCAGTCAACTTTTTGGACAAATGGAGTTAAATTTTTGATTTTAAGCAAGGTTTCGACTCCATGGCCCAATGTTTACACATATCTGGAAATAAATTGAATTTCATATTGACACAGGCGGCGAAGCAGACGTTTTCAATTAGCTATCAAAGCTTGGCATAATTCCAAATTAATTTTCATACAATATCTTCGGTAGCTCAAGTTTATCATTTCGGATGTTTAGATTTCAGTTTTAACTTAACATTGAACGAACTATTAATCCGTATACATATACTGACCTTCTTTCTTGTTCGTTCAAATTCAAATATTATTCACATTTGATATATAAATTTGAAACTTACACATTCATTAAATCTAAAAAAATAAGACAAAATTTACATATTAAATTAACGTATGATCGCGGCACAAAATAATTCAATCACAACTTATTCCGAGGCTATCACAATTTTTTTTTCTTTTTAATAAACTATGTCCTACAGTAAGATTTCTCCTGTGTCCTGGGCGCGTTTTACATAGATAAATTCCAAATGAAACAGAAGTAAATTACACAATAAAGAATCGCAATAAATGTCCTTATGCAAAAACTCTTTCTGCACAAACCCGACAATTTTGATAAATCTGATAAATAAAACTATTATTGTTCTGGTATTATTGTGGTAGTGGTTTATGTATTTTTTGATTGACTTTAATTTGAACATTATGACCTTTAGTCTCTATATTGACCTTAAAATTTCATATAATATTACACAATGATAATATCTATTTTAACTTCCGGACGGTGTCCATATTTACTGATTATTTGCTTCTGATTATACAACCCATCGTACCTCGTGTAGTAGCGGCGTTATCAAATCAATGGAGCCACGACTAAGTTGTACAACAAAAATATCAGGAAATTATCATTCAGAGAACATCGTCTAAAAAAAGTTTATCATTAGTCGTATCATGACGAGCGTAATACGGTGCTACACATGCACCGCATTACGCTGGCCACTATATCACATCCGTTGTGAAGTCCATTATGCCCTGTAACCACTAGCTTTAGTTTGCCGACCGTGTCGCTTGAGGTCAGAGTACCTGACTTCTACGCCGCGTGTCCTGGGTTCGAATCCCAGCCAGAGCCAACATTTTTGTATCACAATTTGTATTTTTTCGCGTCCGAGACATAATAATTTGTCGAAGGGATGTGAAGTCCACCAACCCACATTGGAGAAGCGTGACGCGACTCTTCCCGGCTCCAAAACCCTCTAACATTTATAGGCTCCTTTTAGAAACTTTGACGTGACACCATACTACGCTCGTCATCCTGGGATATCAGATCTTAAGTCTAATATGCTCAGTAATTCAGTACACTAGATTTCAGTTCCCTTCAAACCAAAACACATTAATATTTTATAGTTAATAGAATCAGGCGTTACTTTGCGGAAATCCATTATAATGAAGGAAGGTAAGTTACTTTGCTAAGATCCGCATGCAAAATATAAAAATGGTGTATATTACCTAGTTTTTTGAAGAGCAGCGCCCACCCTCCCTCAGTAGCGTGCACAAGCAAACTAACACCGCCACCAGGAACCGCTCACACTGTGTGAGCAAGCGGTCGCTATCACGATATTGTAATCGCAATGTCGTTGGTGGGGGCCGTTTGCGTCACCTATAGTATAAATAGGCAGCTCTTTGACCGCGCCGCTCACTCGGCGGCCGTCTGTCGTAGAGTCTATGACGCTTGATAATGCCTCGTTTTGGGGCAAAACACGTGTCGTGTTCTCGACTTCAGTGGTGTATATTATCTAGTGGTAGTATTGTAGTGGTTGGTGGAGGGTACCTGGTGGCGGTGTTAGTTTGCTCGTGCACGCTACTGAGGGAGGGCGGGCGGTGCTCTTCAAAAAACTAGGTAATATACACCATTTTTATATTTTGCATGCGGATCTTAGCAAAGTAACTTACCTTCCTACATTAATATTTGCACATTACGACTTGATGGCATAACAACTGGCACTGCGTTGATGAGCTACCTAGACAGATTATATAGGATTCCTACCACCAATAAAACTTTCTTAACCTTTTTAAATTTGTATATTCTTTTTTTTTATTATAAATTTTAACCTTATTCATCCAATAAATACAATAGTTATTACGGCCAATATCCAATTATTTACTAAAGTTCAATTATTCAGGTTCAATCACCAGATTAAAATATTTTCGTTCTCCTGTTCATTAATATTTTAATTGCATTCCATATACCGACATCACTTACAAATAACATGTAAATTCATAGTATTAATAACCTCATATATTTACACTCTTTTGGGGCTTTTGATTAGACACAGGAAGTCATGCAATCCACTGCGATATTCGTTAAGTCAATGTCTAATACTGAGGCGGATGTTCTTGCATCTAGTGTACGTCTTGATTTCAAGAATCCTTATGAATCGTTTTACGTGCGGATTTGAAGTCTTCTAGTATCCCCGATAAGCTGATTTCTGAATGTCATGTGAATGTCATCTTCATAAAAAAACAATATGAAAATATTCGAAAAGATTTAAATATAAAATCAATTATAAATACAAAAATTACAGGCGAAATTTATGTGGAACAGCAAAGATTTTATCAATGCATATTCAAATAAAATATTAAATCAATCGTTTTGTTTTTTTTTTTAGAAATTCTAGTTAGCCTTTACGCAATTTCATTTCAAGGAACAAGAACAAAACCAAACAATAAATAAAATGTATGGCTTTTCTCCCAATTCCGGATTCTGAACTCAATAGGATTTTTAGAGCAAACAATGCGAAAGATGTGAAAACAAAAACACGGGAAGAATAGACTTCTGTAAATACAAACTTTCTGTTATGGCTGCATGCGCCATCGGAACATTTCCTCATGTATGCTGTAATAATTGCGTAAACAATATATTTAAAAAATGGTAAGGTTATGAGTAGGTAAGACAAATAAGTTGTGTTCGCCTAACTTGTGTGTCTTTGGAACCAAATCGCGATTAATCTTAGCCGTATGTAATCGACAGTTGTCTTATAATGATTTCTTATTTTTACGCGAACACTACATATTTAAATGAAATTAATTTTACGGATTTTATACCGTTTAATTTAACTATTTATAACCCGACGTTACCAACGCTTTACAGCACCCATGGTCACGGGAGTACTGACGTGATAGATGTCCTGATGTCATAGTTAGACCGGCATTACCAGCTTGGGATCTTATAATTAATAAAGTTAAATCAAAAACCAAGCATACCAATGCAAGACTTCAAGACACAGTTAGTTCTTTCTGCATAGATCGGACCAAAAGATAATAATTAAAAGCTGAAGGTACTCCGGGTATCTAAAAAGGCACGATTTGGATGGACAAAGTGAGAAACAGCCTGATAAGGGAACGTTTCGGTGTGGTAGAAGATGTAGTGACAAAGATAGAGATAGGGATGCTTAAATGGTTTGGACACGTAGATAGCATGATCAAAGAAGATTGACGAAACAGATTTATGAGGCGAGTGTGAAGAGGAAAGCCGACGACGACGAAAGAGTCGACATAGGCAAACGTATTACGATCAGATCAAAATCGTTTTAAGGAAAGGCCACGTTAAAAGTACCCGCAACCGACGAGCTTGTATGAAAACACTAATGAAAGTAGAGGAAGCTAAAGATGTGATTCAGGATCGTAGCAAGTGGAAAGATGTGGTACGAGTATCTATCTACCCCTATGGGAAAGAGGCGTGAGTCTATATATGTAGTTTAGGAGGTGTCGTTCTTCGTCTTCTCATGTAATCCAAATTCGTACGATTCTCGTTTCTGCTATGTCCGATATATTTAAATTACCTGTCATTTTAAATTTGAGTAAATGACCAATGTCTTTCTGTCATAAATGAAAAGAAAGTTGAAAACTATTTTATTTTTGAATGGTTTCTAACAAAGTTATAATATTGCAACTCCATATTTTCTAGTGACGTTAAGATTATACAAGTAGAAAAGTACCATATATTTGTTTGGAAGTAAGATTGAAACAAGACGCACTTTCAACTTATGCTTTGATTGGCTCACAGTCAACCGTAAGTAAGCGTCTTAGTGTAGTTTTAATTTACTAGAAGTTGTTGTCAAAAATGGTAAAGCAATTATGTGGTCGGCTATCAATTTGAACGCTCTAATACCAGGAAATACTTATTAGATTTAAAAACGATTGCTGCATTAGATAACTCGTTTATTAATGAACATTAAAGGTTATAAAATTTCATGCTACTCTGAACAGGATGTTACCATTAAGGGCCAAACTGTTAATGCTCAGGTCTATGCTCAGCAGTAGGACATTAATAGGCTGATACTTTAATCATCTATCTGCTTGTTTAAAACAAAATCGAGAACCTTTTTTTTCTCGACAATTAAAATGTAAATGACTATATTTTAAAAAGTGTCTATTAAATAGTGTTAGAAATAAAAGAATATAATTCAGAAATAGAATATAAATTATACTAAATAAAGATATAGTAATATACCAATCGATTTTATTTATTAAATTGTACTTAATGTAGTTTTTGTCAATCTTAATTTATCATTATATAACGTTAATTCCATAACCTACTAGTTATGTACACATATGTCTAAGCACTTATGTAATGTTTAAAGTTTTGCAAAATGGACTCACTCCGCATGATTGGCATGTAAATGATGTAATTGGAGATCATTATTTAATCGCCGTTAGTCCATCGCGGCCGATTTCTGTCAAAATCATTCGGAAATCGACACAGTTTCATGAAAGTTAAAAACTGGAGATACAAAAGAAACGAAAAGTATCAAAGAAGTAAAAAATTATGATATTTTTCAAATTCAAATTTTGTAATTCGCATCCGCTCACTGATGCCCTGATATTGTTTTTTATTTTTAGTCGTTGGCTAAAAGCTCTTATAGCTTATATGAACAATATTACTCTAAGTGATGTTGTTTATGCTAATACAAACAATACTGGCGTTCTTTGTTAGCTTCAAAATATTTTTATTCGTTTTTAATGTGTGCATGTGGAGTTTACCTTTAAGCAATTGTTACACTTTTCGCCATTCTTCTGTAATTGTATTCATGTATTTTGAGTTTAAACAATTGTTGGTAAACCTAAATGCATACTAATATTATAAATGCGAAAGTAAGACAGAGTTACTTTCACAATCCCTCTATTTATCTTTTCACGGTTCAACCGCCAAATAGATCTTGACGTAATTTGCCATAGAGATAGCTTGCGTCCTGGAAATGGACATATGATACTCTTGATGCCGGAAAATAGTTCCCGCGGGATTTTTAGAAATCCACGCGTTCGCACGCGTTCCTTCATCGAGAGCACTTGCTAGTAAATAAATTAAAAGATAGCCGCTTAATTTCATTGCTTTTGTAACAATTATATACTTATTTTGATATAAATGTTTTAGATGTTGCTCCTACTGTTTTTGGTTTTGAAAATAACAGATATTTCATCGTTTTCTTCGTCAGCTGCAAATATGACTGTGGATTATTTCAAACACAAGGACGTGCGACATCTTTGTTACTTATCCTGTAATAACCTAGCCGGTACGTTATAGTGATTAAAATAATGTTCTTAAATGAAATTTCGTAAAACCTAGGAATACCACAGTTACTTCTACTATGAGATATTTGCGAGTTGTTCCGAAATCTCTGTAGATATTTTTAATAAGAATATAGGGGAGGTTCCTGGTGGCGGTGTTAATTTGCTTGTGCACGCTACTGAGGGAGGGCGGGCGGTGCTCTTCAAAAAACTAGGTAATATACATCATTTTTATACTTTGCATGCGGATCTTAGCAAAGTAACTTACCTTCCTTCATTTTGCAACAATATCATTGCCGTCCTGTGTACTTCGTTAAGTTAGTTCGTACCTTATCAATTTACTTCACGCTGTCTATTAGTTAGAAACGCCCTCGGGGCGGTTGTTTTAAAACTAAATTGGGCGGTGAAAAGGGAAATGTCTCCTAGTTTTAAGAGCAAGCTCTATGTAAACTTTATATACTGTATGTAGGATAATTTGTTAATGTGACATAAGAAATATTTTTAATTATAAATGAAATAGAGGGTAAGATTCTTAAGCAGAAATCCGTCTAGGTAGCAGCGACAGTTATTCTCCCGTGAAGCAGTAGTGTGCAAACAAGACTGTATCTTGGTTGGAAGGGTACTGATAGATAGTGTAATTACTGGTCATATGAGACGTAAGAACTCATCCTGAGAGGATGACGAGTGTTCTGAGTGACACAGCAAATGTTATGGGCACTTACCATCAGGTGAACGATTTGCTTATCTAGACCCTTTATTCTATATGAAAACTTAACTATTAAAAAACTATATATTTATATGCTAATTATGTTTCTTACGTGTGGTAATACGAAAACAAAAATTTAAAATGTGCAGATACTAAAACCATGGCAAGTAATTTCATTAGTCACGGAATTCTAACATCAGTACGGATGATTGATAAACACGGAGATCCTCTAGAGCAGATTTTAAAACATTCGAATATTCCTGTTGGGGTTTTTCTAGACGCGTCATGCGATCAAGCGAAAAACGTGCTTATAGAGGTAAGAAGAGCCCACGGTTCAACGAAGTTTTCTATTCTTCTCAAATATCTTCTTAGTAAACTTTGACAATTCAGGCCTCAAGAGAAAGTTTATTCGACGCAATGCATTTTTGGTTCATCATTAACTACCCTGAAGGAAAAATAACAAATGGAGTACTACAAGCAGAGGAATTTCTTCTACAGTTAAATTTAAGTATCAATTCAGACGTGGCTCTCGCATATTTTCGGGGTATGTGTGTATGCTTAATAAAAATAACAATTTGAGTAATGAAAAAAAGCTTTACAGAACCGTCACTACAATTCACTTCAGCCTATCACTAGCCCACTGCTGAACATAGGCCTCCCCCATAGATTGCCACAAAAGTTTGAAGCTCTCATTTTGGGGGATCTTGCCATAGTTGCCACGCTTGGCAGGCGGGTTGGCAACCGCAGTTTATTTATTCAGATGTTCCTGGAAGATGCTGCTGCCCATTTTCTAGTTCCTAATTTTCCCACTGTCGACTTTTACGACACCCATGGGATGAGATGGGGTGGTAGATATTCTAAAGCCGCTACCACACGGCAAGCAAATTCACTACAATTAAAATGTGTTTATTATATAAATCACAGGTCAAAAAAATTAATTAAATTCCACATACATTTAACATACATATAGTCTCGCCTTTTTCCCATATTAGAGGCAGGCCAAGGCTCTCACTTGGCCCACTTTTCGCCCACGTCGCCACCATTTTGGTACAAGTCAAAAATTCTTAATACCATTTGCGTTCTCACGAACAGTGTAGTGACAGCATTGGATATTATGGTGTTATTCTGCACGAATAAATGCTGTCCCTACAATACCTTAGTCTCCTCTTACGACACGTCGGTAGGAAAGAGGTAGGTGCTGTTGCAGACTGCCGGACACCTATCAGCTGCATGTTGTAGAGTCCCTTTTGTTTCTTCAGTCATTGAATCGTGGTGATCTTTCTACATAAAATAGTTAGTAAATTTTTGTTCTATTTAAGGCAATTCCTATGACATAGTTGATGTCTATAATTACGGAAAAATTCAGGGAAATAATTTAGAATGGATTCTCTTGGGAACATGGAATGAACAAAGTGGTATGCATATTTTTTTTGCTCGTTATGTGTAACAAATATTACGAAGAAAATAATTCATGCTTCCTGTCTAGGTATAAGAATATTGCTGAATAGATTTAAATACTACGACCGATGGAATTTTCACAATCTGACATTAAGGGCTGTATCAGTGGTGAGTATTATATGAATTACGAGTATTATGAAACTGGTGGTCATGGGCGGCGGTGATCACTTACCATCACGTGAGCCACCTGCTGGTTTGCCCCCGATTCTATATAAAAAAATACTGAGCGTGGCATTAATTATGTCACTTAATGCTATTCTCATAGGAAACTGTTCATAACGGGCGTTCGTATTATATATATTATTTTAAATATACGGTATATGTACTGTTGTAAATGTTGCTTAATGGCTTTAGATTTTAGAACGTCCTAAAGTATTCAAGCCGGAGATGCTGACAGACTTAGGATACACTGCAGGAGTCTCTGCTATGACTAAAATAGTCGCGCAGCTGCTCAACGTACTCATGGGGCAACATAATTTCAGGTAACAATTTTCTTATACGTAATAACGTTTAGATCATCCTTTTCCTTAAAAACTATAACGATTTTTTTTAAAGATGATATAGATTTATAGAAAAATATATAATAAAGATGAATTAGAACTTGAATTATTAAGATACAGTTGTGTAAACTTTTATACCTGCATATCAGAAAGGGTGTGGCTATTGGCATTTCGCCCAAGCTTACTCTTTCCCCCCATGTCTTAGACTTAGAGCGTCAGTTCTATGAAACATGGACTACGAAATGCCGGCGCCTTGGTGGCTTGCTATTATGATACGTTGGTGAAGTTTTTAGTTAACAACTATTGCCAAAGTCGATACTTATCGTTTTTGTGTGTTGTGAGGAAGCACCATCTATGTGATAGTCACATGAATACTTGCTGTTAGTTGTGGTATTGTGTCTTGGTGGCGGTTACATGTGGCTGAGTCGCGTCTGATTCAATACGACTTGTGATTGTGGTTGACGTAAATTTTAGCGTGGTGTAGATGTCTGTTGAGACTGTATGAAGGCCCTTGTGTTGGCGTATGTCTGGCGATAATCGTATTGATGTTTGTTGCATTTTGTGGCATGGCGTCTTTGTGGCAGTTGCTTAGATTTCGTAAGTCATAATGGTTGCGTCCTGCACTTTGGTATAACTCACACGTCCTTAGATTTGCCCAAGTCGGGTCTCTTTATGACGAGACTGAGGACTAATGAGTGATGACTGGAAACTTGGTGGTGGGTGAGACAACCTCGCTCGAAATACATAATTCTCAACGTCAGTTACACTAAACCATTGTAATGGCTTTAATAAAACCTGACTGATGGCTGATTAATAATTATAAATGATAAATGGCTAAATACATCATTACAACGGTTGGTTGACCATTATACGTCTACTTCATGAGGATGGTAGCTGGAGGGGGGGGGGGGGACTCTCAAGGCTGCGGTAGAAAACCGAACAACGTTAAACCCCATACTCTTGAACTGAGAAGTGGGTGCATGACGTGCTCTGTGGCGCGTACGTGAGGCTTTATTCTCGCATTGACATGCGAGACTTCGGTCGAAGTTTGTGCTTACGCACTAGCAAGAGGCTAAGCCCTCATTTTGCTGGTTCACCAGTTTTGCTGTGGACTACGGTCCTTTATCATGACTTCATGTTTATTTCGGGGGGGAGCCGTGTGCCTTCTCCACATTTTTTTTAAGTTAAAGTGTTAGGGACCGATAGCTTGTATCAGGTTATTAAAAATTTAATGTAAATCTTATACAAGTGCGGAATGCAAATCCCATTGTATTGATAAATGAACATTGTGAACCACAACATGATACACCTACAAGAACAAGTTACTAAAATAAACGTAGTTAAAAAGGGTCCTATCTATGCCGATCACAGTTTAAAATATTTTTTATCTATGAGAACGTGACGAAACGAGCAAAACATTCACCTAATGGTAAGTGCAACGTCTTCCCATAACAAATGCTGTGACATCCAGAACATTTCTGTGTGACACCACACTGTGCCCGTCACACTGAGACATCAGTTCTTAAGTCTCATATGATTACGCTAGCTCTCAGTGCCCTTCAAACCGAAACACAGTAATGTTTGCTCACTACTGCTTCACGGCAGAATAACTAACCTGGGGTAGAACCTACCTAGACGGATTACTATATAGGAATCCTACCACCTTTAAAAGTATATCATTAAAATCATTAAATTGGCCCAGTATGAAATAACCTTTAGAAATTATCTTTAAAAAGATTAAATTTTCTGGTCACTATATTTATTTTATCAACGTAAAAAGGAAATAGTAACAAAACGGTTTTCTTATTGCCAGAGGACAGTGATTTTGTTATTTTGCAATGATTTTTGTGCACATCATCATAGTTGTGCCATATTATTAACTATACCAATAATATAATTAACTTTACGATGGATATAACTGTTAACAAAGTATAAACAAAGAAAACAATATTTCCCTAAATTTTATTAAACTGATTTATTATTTATGTACACATTTATAACGTCTCCTTTCCTGTTGAATGCATCGCAGTATTCTTTGATCGCCTTCTCTTCGGCGAAAATAGTACAAGTGTTGCTTGGTCCAGGTTCACTCATGTGTAGTAATCACAAAAACGTCAAATTAACACAAAAACGAAATAATGAGCAGATAACTAGAAACATAACACAACAAGAAACTTGCTAAGTATGTATTAGTTAGGCTTGCAGATTTTTGTAATTTACAAAAGTAATAAATTACTATGTTACTTTTTTATATATGCCCACGAACATCCGCGATACCACCGCAAATTATTTGTCGGTCTTTTAAAGAGGTAACTGCTCTTTTTCAAGATACCTAAGTCGTATCGGTCCAGAAAAACCGATGCCAGCAGAAAATCCCACAAAAGGTCTGTCCGTGGCAGAATACTTATCCTTTAAAACTCAAGTTACACCATCGCTGAGTAATCAGTCACAATAATATTTTTTGTTTAACTTCGTTTTGAAAGAAGTTTACGCTGTCTTTATGAGATTCTTGATTGAGATTTTTTCTTTTACAGATTTAATTACACCATAGTCGGACGCTGGATTGGTTCCCCTGAAAGGAATACTACTATGGTAAACACATTCATTATAGACAATTATTATAGTTACATATCTCCATCTCTTTCACAAAAGAAAACGCGTTGACAAAGTATATCCATCACCATCACTTCAGCCTGTTACTAGTCCACTGTTGAACATAGGCCTCCCCCATAGATTGCCACAAAAGTTTGTCGCTCTTTGTTTGTCTTTGCTCTTTTTGGGGGATTTTACCATAGTTGCCACGCTTGGCAGGCGGGTTGGCAACATTAACAAAGGCAAGTTTTTACGTAGTAGTGGGCTGATTCAATAAAAAACTATATTTGTACTGTATAGTATCGTTGAAATATTAATTGCGACATGAACATGAACGACTTACCTTTCTACATTTAAGCGGTAAGAAAGCACATATATATCTAATTCTTACATTATCGCGATTATTACACATTTTATCAAATTAATTTTAACTGATTTTATCGCGTTTAATTTGTAACTGTTTATAACCCGACGTTTCGAGCGCTTCATGGTCATCATACCATGGTCACGGGGGGACTGAAGTGACAGACGTACTGATGTGAACTCATCCGGGGTACCTTCAGCTTTTAATTATACCTTCGGTCCGATCTACACAAAATGATCTTACTGTGTTGCACTGGTATGCTTGGTTTTCGATTTAATTTTATTAATAATAGGACCCCGAGTCGGTGATAGAACTCACCATATTCTCTGTTGAAATTAGGATGTTTTTTTATTTATTTTAATAGCCTTGCGAATCATCCTTGCGTACCATCGGTGTTCTTTTGTAAAGATTTGTGGCCTATCAAGTCTGATGTAATGGTTAGGATGATCCAGAACATGGTCACAGACTGCCAACTTCCTAGAAGTCTTCCTTATAAATAGTTACAAACTAAACGCGATAAAATCCGTAAAATCTAAATATATTGTAATGATTGAGCAACATACAAGTTGTTTATTTTCAGATTTAGTTGTGTTATCAGTGTCTTTGTCATTCTTACTGTACATATCTTACTATTGTAACAAACACATAATTATTTTTTTTTTATAAGGGATGAAACGAGCAAAACGTTCACCTGATGGTAAGTGCAACGTCTGCCCACAACAAATGCTGTGTCACCCAGAATATTTCTGTGTGACACCATACTGCGCCCGTCACCCTGAGACATCAGTTCTTAAGTCTCAAATGCCCATTGATTACGCTAGCTCACAGTGCCCTTCAGACCGAAACACAGTAATGCTTGCACACTACTGCTTCACGGCAGAATAACTGGCCCTGGGGTGGTACCTACCTAGACGGATTCCTGCATAGGAATCCTACCGACAGAAAAATTTATGAACACATGTATAATAAGTATGAACTAAATATTTATAATAAAACATATGTATATATATATATATATAGATATATATATATATATATATATATATATATATATATATATATATATATACATATATATATATATATAATATATACAATATAAACTGAAAATCTGATAAGACGAATTTTATCAACGATTCTTTATATAAATGACACTTAAAAATTCTTTAAATTATAATTTCTTAAAAATGTTCCTATTTGGAGCTATTTTGATCTCCTAGGGTAGATCATTCCAAAGGAGTGCAGCTGGAATAGTAAGAGTTATAGTATCCTGTATTATGTCGTGGGATGCTAATCCTCAGTTGGTTTTTGGAACGAGTACTCTGTCATTAGTGAAGTGAAGGTATTGGAAGTAATTCGTAAGATATGAAGGAAATATAGTATTAGTTAATACGAAATGCAGTAATTACAGAATTGTGGAGCAACAGCATTAATTTTATCGTTTATCAAGCAGTATCAAGTTTTAAATTTGGCAGGCCGTGACGAATTCCCTGTATTGGGGCGAACAAGACATTTCTTGTACATGTGCAAGAATATTCCCAAATTGGCTCGATTGGGTGGATATTTTCTTTCCTGCTGCCACATCTCTTGAGTGAGTGTCATTTTATTAATTTACTTTTTTATATATATGTATATAAGTATTACTTAATATATAATTATTAATTTTTATATATATGTATATAATTATTCAAAATATTGAAATTATTTTTATAATATATATGCTTGACAATGAGTTGGCTTAACTGGAAAAGTACAATAATGTTTTCTTTTATTTACGCGAATATTACACATTTAAATAAAACTACTTTTTTACGGAAAATTTTTAACGCGATAAAATCCGTAAAAAAGTAGTTTTATTTAAATGGAAAAGTACAATGTTTTTGCAGAATACCAACGTAAAGTAATAGTGTAACAGTGCAATGTTTTGTATGGAACAGATTATTTCTTTAGGGCGACAATGCACCAACATCTTGACTTTTAATTGAATAATGGATGCAAGTGTTTATGGACCAATGGACGACTTACCAGCTGGGGGACGATGTGCTTTTATTTCATATCTTCTTAGACGAAAAACACACACTCCCAAAAACGTGATTAATTACAGTTATTGTTCGTCTCAGTAACTTGTAACTTCTTTACTATAAAAATTAAGATACAAGCAAATCGTTTACCTAATTTTAGGCGCATAACAAATACTACGTCACCCAGAACATTTCTGTGCGCCACTACAATGCGCTCGTCACCCTGAGACAGGTTAACAGCTAACAGGTTCATAACTCTCATATGCCCAGTAATGACACCGACTAACAGTGCCCTTCACACCGAAACAGTAATGTATGCACTCTTAAAAGCAGAATAACTGGCACATCGCTGGCAAGCCCCTTTATCTACTACTATACACTACCTACAAGCAGAGCATACTATCTATAAATATCTATATAAAAGTAGCTGCAACAAGCCCATGTAACTTAATTCTCTTACCACAACCTGCGGGGAGTGGCTGAAAAACAGCGCTGCTTAGGATCAATAAATCCTTTAGCAGCTTAACCTGTGGCCCCTTTTGGTATATCTTTCTTTGTTTAATCATGTGTTGGTTAGTTTTCTAATGTTACTTCTTCAATTTTAAATTTTTGTGATACGTATTTTTATAAAGGGCAGTTAATTTAAATGTTATATTAAAAATATATCAGCACTAATATTATAAATTCGAAAGTAACTTTCTCTATCCCTCTGTCTGTTTGTTACATTTTCACTACGGAACCACTGAACCGATCTTGTCGAAATTTGGCACAGATGCAGTGATAACCTGAAAACGGACATGGGATACTTTTTATTCCGGAAAATCAAAAAGTACTTACGGGTTATTTAAAAAAACCTATATCCAAGCGAATGACGTCGCGGGTATCAGCTAGTATTAATAAACCTAGAAATGAATACTATTATTTCTGTTTGTTTTTATATCAAATTTTAACCAATTATCTAAATGTTTACTAATTTGTCAATATAGGCTATAAAATTAATTAGTTATTTGCATGAAATAAACATGCATGCATACTGTTAAACGAACTAATTTAGTAGAATTAGTCAAAACATTATTATTGTGTTTATCCACGCATTCTGATTTTAGGACAAAATTTTATTACCTAATTCCTGACAGAGGTGTCGGCGACTACGAAAACCGATTTCTAACACCGATGTCACCGGGTGTGTGGTGGTGCTCCTGTGTGGTCGGTATCGCTTGTATTGTAATACTCGCTGCTGCTGCAAGAATAGAAAACAGGGTTGAACCTCACGTCTATGCGTTTTTTAGTGTTTTCGCTACCACTTGTCAACAGGGTGAGTTGAACGATTTCACATATTTATAGATTACATAAAATCTATATACACCGTAATTTTTACATCGTTCCGGAAACGAAGAAAATTAGTACAGTTTCAGTTACAGAAACGATTGGTAGTATCAGTTTTTAGATTTTAATATTTACTTTTTTTTGGTAAATTAAAATTAATCACGGGTTTTTAAAAGAACCGACAACTTGCGGTAGCTCCCGTCTTTAGGTAATTACGATCACAGTCGATAGGTCAATGTCCTTACGAACGCATAAGCGACGAAGTAAAGGCTATCGGAGAAAAAAAGCGTTTAAGATCGTGAATTTTCTGACATTTGTCGACATGGTTAATCCGCCATCTGGCCGGACGTCCAAGATTTTTCAATATTTCCCTTGGATGACACTTACCATACCTACCAAATGAGACTGGGTGGCAGATTTTCATACGCCGTTTCGTTCTTTATAAAATTATTACAAAAAAGGCCCCATGGGTTTTATGCTGGCACATAAAACTGAAGAAGTTTGCGAACCACTTCAATAAAAAAAATACGTTTAATAACTACTACGTCAATAATCTACACTGAATAAAAATACTCTATTTGTACCTGGGATAGCCTCTGTCGGACGATACTCATGGCATAACATTATTTACGAAGTTACAAAATAATCTGCGAAATACAGTCCATTTTGCACGACACACACGTACACGGCTTATAAAACTGGCTTCTGGATTTTTTTCAGTTTTAAACACATTCACGATCATAATGCGTAACACCTTACGAATTTATTGTTCATGAGAATAAACCTACAGTCAAATGGTTCTTGTTAGCAACATCGTATACCTGTACCATTGTTAGATATTGTGACGTTAGATAGAATACACTTTACGACTTCATTTCTTCGCGATAATTCAACAACAGAAGCGCGACCAAATGACCTTAGACTTATAGGTGACGACCGACCACATAGACCAACCAACTAAAGCACTGTCACTGTCGACAACACATGAATTTTTTTACCCTTAAAGACATTAAAAACTCCCTAAACTAAACATTTGAAAAACATAAACTAAGTGTATGTCGGCAGTGTAGACGTTTGTCTACTATTTAGTTTTTGTATGCCAGTTTTTAAATGAAACAAAAAAGTTGTCGATAGAGCATAACAGTAAAAGTAGTATCAAAATATTCATCAATGGTTATGATTACAATACAAGTACTAAGTATTGAATAATAAATAATTCCATTAGTATAAATCCTAGAAAACAATAATTTAAAAAAATGTAATAAGAATAATAATCATATCACTGATTGTCATTAAAAAATAAATGTACATTGTGTGTGTGTTAATAATATTTCTTCCATTACAATAGAATCCTTCTCAGCCTCACTGTATTTTTTTAAATCATACATTTTATAAACATTTCACATTACATTTATAAAACCATATTTTCTTCCCCATCTGGAAGGAAAACCCCTAAGTTGGCAACACTGAGCACTGCGACTTATAGCGCTGTTGTATATCCCCTCCCGGCCGCCAAGCCCTAGGGCTGTGTCGTTTCGAAATTTAATTAAACATGACACAACATTAAACAAAAACGGTTTTGTGCATCTACGTTAGCTCGAGCGAAAAAGATTTTTTTCGCACGAGCTAACGTAAGCGTAGATGCAGTGCAATAATTGCAACTGCACATTGGGTAGCTCGCTTTACCTAAATATTTCACGAACGTTATCGTATCCGCGTTTTTCAATTATCGTAACGGAAATATGAGTCGAAAGTAAATGTATTCCAACGTAAGGAGCAACTAGCAATTGTATATGATAATGCGGGCCATGCGGTTGTACGTTTATTCTTATGAATATAAAAGTAGTCAGAAGTTAAGCAATGTGATACCTTACGTTTTCAAAATTAAAAAAAAATGTCATCATCATCATCATATCAGCCTATCACTAGTCCACTGCTGAACATAGGCCTCCCCCTCAGATTGCAACAAGTTTTTAGCTCTCATTTTGGAAGGATTTTGCCATAGTTGCCACGCTTGGTAGGTGGGTTGGCAACCGCAGTTTATTTATTCAGATGATTCGAAAAAAATATATGGGAAGTTAAAGAGATCAAAATAAACTATGAATTTTTTATGTTCGGTCACAGCTTTTACTTTAATATACCCGATCCAATGAATCTTTTGGCAATATTAAAAATAAATTCAGATTAATAAAAGCAGCAGTGATAAAAATTATTATAATAATTAAAAATCTTTTTTGAAACAGCCCTGTTTAAAACATTTTCGTTTCACGCGTTGTCCACGATGCTATTGGAGGCGAAGTCACTCCCCGCCACCTTTAACGTAAAACAACAAAATGCAAAAAATAGGTAAATAAGTGACTTAGTCACGTGTGAGCTCTGAACGTTATAATGTAACTTATGTTAATTATTTCTTTTTATTAATCGTATTTGTTCTTCGATGCACTTTTATTTGTGATCTGATTAAAAATACTTGTGTATACGGAAGAAGCGCGGAATTTAGTCAATTAAACGGCATATTGTGGATGCTAAAAGTGATAAAAGGTGATGTGATACTGTGAGTGTGAATAAATCATTTGAAAGAAACCTTGCGAAACGTGCTCGTTTATGTTTACAACCAAACAGAAAACAGTTTGCAGTTATTACAATTCAGGTATGCACTTAACTAAATATTTATTTTGTTAATTTCAATTCCAATCAGTTGTAAATAGTGTAAATGGTTTATTACAATTTTTAATTACGCATAAAATAATTAACCGATATTATTACTAAAATTCTACCTAACGTTTTTACCAAAAACCACTGTTTCGATACCTAGAATAATTTTATTTGATAAAAATAAAATAATGAAATAATATTTTATTATTAAAAATTATCTGAATATTTGTTTTATTTTTGGAGTTTACTCCATAGGAATCGATTTCATTTAAAGTGAAATGAATACGCTTATAACGAAAAATTAATTAACGTAAGCGCCATCTTAGCAAACTATTTCAAAACTTTTCGTAACATAATAATATACGTATCTGACAAGATTCAAAGTAGAATGAATATACATGTAGAGGAGCCAATATTTTTTGTATGGGCATTGAGCTCACTGTAAACTTAAACAGAAGTATGTTGTCTAGACCTAACTAGTGGCATAAATAGTTATATTTAGTCCAACCAGAATGTTGCAATATACTGCAACAGTGCCATCTACAAGCGGCTCCGTGAACAGTCAAATAACTATAATATTTATAAATATTGTAAATTTGCAATTTTATAACTTAATAGTTTGTTAAAATATTGTTCTTTTGTTAATTA
Organism: Luehdorfia chinensis; assembly: GCA_019845155.1. Classification (NCBI taxonomy): domain Eukaryota; kingdom Metazoa; phylum Arthropoda; class Insecta; order Lepidoptera; family Papilionidae; genus Luehdorfia; species Luehdorfia chinensis. The sequence goes on from JAHVAK010000573.1 coordinate 1,863,142, forward strand.
TATTATGAATGTTTTATTATTAATAAACAAAGGAATATCTGTTTTACTTTTCATGGATAATTAAACAAAAATATCGTTTTAATAATTCGCCATTTTATTTTATTTAGTGCAGTTTTGAAAGTAAGTTTTCTGATTATTTAGAACGAGTAAATGCTTATATGACATTATTGGTACAGACAGTGAAAACTTTATTGTAAAAATAATAATTTAATTTGTATTACGATCAATTAATAGGACTAATTGCTCTCAACACACTCTTAAACACTCGCGGGGCTTGTCCTCAGACTAGGCCGGTATAAACCGGTTTGTTTCTTCTCATGTAAAATCGCAATTTAAAATTATTAACAAAGAATAGTTGAAATGTTCTTCTTTAATTTAGAAACTAATTTCAATATTGAAGATAGACGAGCGTATACACTACTGATCTTGCAAAAAGCAATCTTTTTATTATGACTTCTCTGTTTTAAGATACGATTCTTTTTGAAATAAAAACAGATCTAATTTTTTTTAAACATTTAAAGTTTATAGTTTATCTTCGCTTTCAGAACAATAAAGAAAGCACGGGATTTATTTTCGCGTGGCCTAGTGGTTAGCGTACCTGACTTCTACGCCGCGGGTCCTGGGTTCGAATCCCAGTGGGTGGCAACATTTGTGCAAAACACAAATTGTTGGTTTTCGGACATGGTTGTATTGTGTACAAATTTCGAAAGTTTGTTAAATGAAATTATTTGTACCAGATAAATATTTATAGTACGTAGATATTTTATTTATTTTTTAATAGTAACTCCTATAGTTTAAATTTTGTTACAACTTTTATAAAAAAAAAAACTACGGTAGATTTGAAATGCCATAGATCTAATAATTTTTACAAAGTGTTGAATAACGTAGCACAGTAAGTCGCATATCAAGATTCCAGAGGCACTTTACCATCAGTGTTTTACAGACGAGGCCAATACGGATTGTAAAATATGCTTACCTTTTTTGAGAATACATAATATTATTCTTAAAATTTGATTTAACTTTTTTATTTCACATTGATTATTTAATATTTTCGTATGTTTCTTGCCCGCTGGTCTCGTGACGTTCGGACTTGTTACATAGTTCTTTCTTTTTCTCTTTCTGTCTAAGTACCTATTTTGCGTACTTTTCGCGTCATATTAAACGTCTCGCCGAACTCGTTTCTCACATTCAAAACGTCGCACTGAATTTGACCTTGTAAGTTCAGCGTGTTGTCGCTCTTGTGTTACGGAATTCGTAAAGAAAATAAGTCTGTAGTAAGTGTATTAAAGTAGGAGAACTAATGTTACAAATTTATGCTGTTACATGTAACATGAAAGTAAAAACTTACACAAAATGTAAAAGATAATGTAATAAACACTTTTGTGTATCGAGTAAGGTTGACATAATTGAAGCAATTGCTCCGATACAGGGTAGTGTAAATTATTTGGCAAATAACCTTGTGAAAAACGAAACTCTGTGAGGTTTCCCAAACAGTTCCATGTTTTTGGGCGGTTATGTGGACGCCGAGGATAAGTGATTGGCTTATGGGTTGCGGGTTCGATTACCGCACGAGACAAATATTTGTATTGCTTACAGATAATTGTAATGGGTATGGGTGTTTGTGCCTGATATAAGAGAAATCCTAGAGTAGATCATAGTTTTTTTTAAGAAAAAAAAACAGAATACTAAAAAGTGCACTTGACACTGTCAGTTTATCCTATGTTCTTTTGTCACGAAAGTAGCTATCTCAGAAAACACAAAATAAAGTATTTCCGACGATCCTGAATTTGTGTAAGAAAGAAGAGAAAATTGGAGTAAATACTCAGTTACGTGACGACTGCGTAGTCTAGTGGAACACGTTCTACTGCGAATACCATGACGCGGACCTTGGGTTTAAATCTCAGCCGGAGCCAACGTTTTTGTAAAGACATAAATTTTTAATTTTAGGTTCTGGAAATTTTCTGTAAACGCACTCACGACTTAGAAATATTCCTAGTCTGGCGAATCTTTTAATAATCAAACAAATCTAAATGTATTTAATTATTAAATACTTACCAATTTAGTTCTCAATAAATATTTATGATAAAACGTACGCAGAAAGGTATATCGTGTCCGACCCGAGCGTTGTGTTAGTGTAGGTATACCTATCCCAGCTGATTCGCACGGGCTATTGAACTCGGCCGGTGCGTGTGCGGTCCCACTAGAACACTGCGACAGTACTAAGCTTATATTCGAAAAACTGTAGGTCAACTTTTATTTTTTATCCATGTAATTAAACACAGTTATATTCATTTTCAGTAAGATTAAACTTCAGTAATCGATTCTACTATTGATTCTGTCTCGGTATTTTCTTCTTCCAGAACGGCTTAAAAATTACGGTGTATATAAAACAGAGTCGAGTTAGTTACAACATTTATAAATCAAGAACGGTGGGTCGGATTTTTATAATGTTGGATTTGTGTCCGCCGCGAATAGCAGAATAACTATTAAACTTTTTTAACTACATTGAAAAATTCCCAAAAAAATATGAATATAATTCATTTTCTAATACATTTTCAGTATATTTCTGGCAGAACCAATACATGGCCAAAAATGAACATATCGAATAATAATAATACATTGTTGATTGTATGACATGTCAGTCATAAACTCAGAGTTAGATGGTAATGCCAGTAGATGGCGTTGTGTGCATCATCGTTAAGGAATTTTATTTTGTATCCACGAAAGTTTTATGAAAATAAATACTTTTTCTTTATTGAAGTGCGCGATCCTTTCATTGCATAGATCCATTGATCTAGCTGTACAAACAGGCCCCGCGATTTATCAACATTTTTTTGAGTGTTCACGAATTTTCATTCAGTTTTCTACTGTTATTGCATTGCTTCATTATAAAATGTCGAATTGTGTGACCAATTTTCCAGTGTTATTTATTATGCAGCGAGTCAGAAGATCTAATCTTTTAAGTCAAAGCCGTAATTCAGTTAGACTTGCAATATTGAGAATTAATCCACTGCAGATTTCATCAGAATCAGAAATTACAATAATCCACGAAAGAAGTGGCGAATACGGAACAATCTAAGTGTTGTCGACGACAAAATCGTTTCCTTTCACTTTCGTTGTGATAGTTCTACCGTTGTCACCGTGCATGATTGACGGCAAGTGTTCCAAAAAAGACAATTACAAAATCGGCTGTAAAGTTTCAAACTTTAATGTAATTCAGAAATCAAACTCATCGCGTCTCATACCGGAACCGGCAGGACAACGTTTGCCGGACCAACTAGTTTTATATAAACCAAAAAGAATTTGCATAATTCTAAAACATGCAACGTTATAATAATTATTTATTTAACATATATATAATGTTGTTATATCTGTATAACAGAAGAAAGAAATCCTAATTTCTTCTGTATCGAGGGTGCGTTTTACCGAAATAAGTTCCACATAAACAAACAACCAGACTCAGAATAACTATATTTAGACCATACAAATACCCTCAGTCACTGCACCAACTGAGCCGACAATTTTATGTTGTGTCGACAAATTAATGTTGTTTTTGTTATAGAATATGAAGATGGTGTTCTGATATTACAAGAAGCTTTCTCGAGCCAAGGTAAAGTCTTTGGTTTCAGTGTATCGTAGTTCTCGTATTTGTCCTTGTATCCTAGTCTACCTTCGACCTTATCGCATGAGCGTTACATCGAATACGGGTAGGTTTGGACGGGTATATTTGCGCGTATACTTGTGGCACTATAATATCTCCTTCGCAGTTGATAACTTGAGACAATCTTCGGTACAATAACGCTGTTGTGTTTATGCACTGTCTGAATTTCTTTTTAGGGCGACGACTGATACTTCTAGTAGTAGGATTGACGAGTATGCTTCTTTATAATTACTATACCAGTAGTGTGGTATCATGGTTACTTAACGCCGCTGTACCGACACTGCATAACATAGATGCATTAATTAATAGTGATCTGGAGCTTGTATTTGAGGATATTGGATACACTAGGGGTTGGCTTGACGTGAGTAAAAAGTTTTCTGACTAATCTTGTTATGAACGGCGGTAATGGAATGATTATAACTTGGTTAATGCTCTAGCGTATTGTGTTTTACGTTTTACGGTTAATGATATCAATATTTGTGGTGATTAGTGGAAGTAATGTCATAGACATAATATTTATTTATTTATTTAACCTTTCATGCACAAGTGGTACATATGGCAGACTTAATGCCTAAAGGCATTCTCTACCAGTAAACCATGAGGCAAAGCAGAGAATAACCAATATGATGATAGGCGGTGCAGCTAACAATAAGAAGAAAATAAAATAATATGATTATAAATACATAAACTCATAAAATATACATACACAACACTACATATACATACATACATATACATATACCTACATGAATATACACAAACATACATATTTATATAAATATACATACACACGAAACAGGAAAGAAAAATCAAACTAGTAATGAATTTTTAAAGTATTCCCGGACTTTATTTTTGAAAGCAAATTTGTTAGGAGCTTTTTTAATGTCAAGAGGTAAATCGTTCCAGAGTCTTATAGCCGTTAAGGTGAATGAATGAGATATGTAACCAGTACGGTGCAAGGCCGTGAGTAACTTGAGATTATCCGAAGAACGGAGAAAACAGTCATGAGAATCTCCCAGGTATTGAAATTTAGCTTTCAAATACTCAGGAGCACATGGATCGTTTAGTATCGTGAGAAGGGTGCAGAGTATTCTAACAGATCTGCGCTGACGAATAGGCAGCCAGTTAAGCAGATTACGAAAGGGAGATACATGATCATATTTACTGAGACCATATATGTATCTGATACAGTTATTGAGGAGACGATCCAATGTGTTAAGATGTTGTTGAGACAGGTCTGGGTAACACACATCAACATAGTCGATAATGGGCAGTATGAGAGATTGGACAAGCAAAATCTTTGTAGTGGTCGGAAGAAAATTTTTCAAACGATAGAGAGATCGTAAGACTGCAATTGTTTTGCGACTAACCTCCTAAATCTGCTTGTTCCATGTAAAACAACTGTCAAGATGCAAGCCAAGATTCTTTACATGAGGACAGAATGGAATGGTATTGTTATTATACATAATCGATGGCAATGTGGAGAAATCAAGTTTTGTTATATAACTAGAGCTACCTATAATTATGGCTTGACACTTAGTGGTGTTAACATCAATACCATACACACCTGACCAATTATAGATGAACTGCAAATCTTCGTTCAATAATGATATCGCACCATTGATTGCGGATGATCCCGCTTGCGCATATAGCTGCAAGTCATCGGCATACAGATAGTAAGAGCACTTGAGATTCATTGTGATTAGATTAATAAAAATAGAAAACAAAAGAGGAGACAGAATACCGCCTTGAGGAACGCCGGTAAGTACATTGCACCAATCAGACACATTTTGGCCAGCACGCACAGCCTGTTGGCGCCCTCGAAGATATGATGAGAACCATTCCTGGGCTGAAGATGAGATATTCAAGTGAGAGAGAAGATGTGCAACAGCTTCTAAAACCTTAGATAGAAATGGCAGTATAGAGATTGGCCTAAAATGAGAAAGAAGGCTACGATCAGTGGATTTAGGAAGAGGAATAATAAAAACTTTACGCCAGAGTGTCGGAAAAGTGCCGTACGTCAGCGAAAAATTGATGATGTTGGTTATTGCGGGTAGAATAGACTCGACTACGAGTAAAACCATTGTCGTACCCACATCATCGCACCCCACTGCATTGGATTTGATAGATAAAATTATTTTACGCATCTCATCTTCATTCACAGGAGAAAAGTTAAAAGAGTTATGAGAATAAGAAGGCATAGAAGTTATCAATGAGATAGCTTTTGTTTTAGAACTATCAGATACTATCTGCGTAGACAAGAAATGTCGATTGAAATCGTCTGGAGAAAAAGATGTGTTATTGAAGTCTACTGGTGGTTTTCCGCATCCGAGTGTGTTGAGAAACTTCCATATATCAGCCGAAGACGAACAGAGCACTTGCTTATGGAAATATCGGCGTTTAGCTGCTCTCACCATCCGACTGCAACGATTTCTCGCAACCTTATAGGCTTGCCACTTATCATCTGTACGATTCTTCTTGAATGCTCGAAACGCTCTGTCACGCTTTGCCATGGCCATTCGCACGCCGACGGTGATCCATGGAACAGGAGGACGTCTAAGTCTGACAACACGCTTGAAAGCATGGTTGTCAAAGAGCCTTAATAAATTACAATTCAGCACATTAATTTTATTGTCGACTGTGGACTCTGTAAATACAGAAGACTAGTCAATGGAATCAGCATTATGCTTAAGCTTTTCCACATCGAGTTGAGCAAAACTGCGAATGGGAATAGACACTGATGAAGGTTTAGGAGACTTTAATTTATATGAAAGGAAAAGCAGATCATGCCGTGAAAATCCAGAAGCAGGAAATTGGCCATAATTGACAACATGCTCATTAGAGGAGACAGTTATAAGGTCGATACAGGTGTCCGCAGTGTCAATATTATGGTGAGTAGCATCTAAAGGCAGAATAGAGAAATTTTGCGACTCCATGATCGATCTTAATTTGTATGATTTGGGAGAAGTCCTTAAAAGGTCGGTGTTAAAGTCTCCCATGACAATGTGATGTGTGTAAGCAGAACAGAATGGCAACAAATTATTTTCCAAATCGGAGAAGTAGTCCACTTGAGGTGGACAATAGATGACTCCAAGGAAAACTTTAACACTCTTGACATTAACTTCTACAAATAAATATTCCATTGAACCTGAATATAGGGAGGGGGAACTGTGTAAAATTTTATAAGAGAATTCACTACGCAAATAAATAGCAACGCCCCCGCCTCTTTAACCAGTACGATCGTTACGGAGTAAAATATATCCTGGAAGTAAAATATATTCCAGTCGCAAGAAGTGGAAGTAAGTTCTGGCTTAAGCCAGCTTTCAGATATGAGTATAGCATGAGCTGCAGATGAAGAGAAAGTATCCAGGAGCTCCGTGTGATGTTGGGGTATACTTTGCGCGTTTAAATGACAAATATGAAGACAGTTCGATTTTTTTTTGATTCATCACTAATTAATGAACGTAATGTAACTGGTTCATCTGAGGCACCCACAAGTAAAAGGGAAGAAGAGCTGTTGCAAGTAGAATAAAAAGATTCATTATCTGACATTAGACAGCAAAATATGTATAATAATAATTAATAAATAACTAAATATATTAAGAAATAATAATAATAATACATATGTGTTTATCTTCATACATCACCCTCCGGCCGACTGTTTACAAACATAAAAACAATCACACCAAAAATTGTAGTAACTAATGATAAAACAAGGAAATAACAACAAAAAAATATATAAAATGTGAAAAAAAAAACATAAAGCTAATAAATTATAGACCATAACATAACAGAAATAAAAACCAACGTAAAACGGACAACAAAATTGCGTAAAGATACATACGTCAAAGCAAACATTACGGTGTTGTCAATAATGACAGTTGTTCGAAAATAAAAAACAATAAATCAGTTGACAAAACCATGGATTGTTTACAATTTACCATCATATACTATATGGATTCTGTTATTTATACAATAAAACAAGGACAATGCAATTACTTATTACGAATTGCGCGTTTAGATCTGACTGTGGACTTAGGCGCACTATCACTATTATTGGATCGGATATTCGAGGAAATTGTATCAGATGGAGTATCCACTGCCGATTTTTCATGCTGGGCAATCAGTGTATGGAGGTCCTTGGAGTCCGTCAGCCGATGTCGCTTTCCGCCAGGCAACTTGACGTAAATATTGCCATCAAATGACCAAACCTGTCGGATACCAAAGTGCTTACGTGCAGCAATGAATAAAGTTTGTCGGTGGCGAGTAAGAAACTCGGAAAGTACGTATGGAGTTCCCTTGAGCTGCGTCTTCTTGGCCCAAATGATTGACCTAATGAACTGGTCTCTGAACCGTATAAGAATGGGTCTTGCACGACTCTCTGAAACTGCACCCAGCCGATGACAAACTATGATGGAACTTGAACAAAAATCTGATGGTTTAAGATTATCCTGCAGAATTGTCACAACAGTATCCGTAATATTTTCTTTATTAGCTTCTGGAACCCCATTCAACAATAAATACTTTCTGCGATGTCGCATCTCAATATTATCAACCAATTGACTGACTTCATTGATCTTATGCTGCAGTAATGACATAATCTCCAAGACGCTTTCTTTGAAAGCTAGAAAATCACTTACTACGGTTCTCAAGTCAGGAACAGGCACTGACGAAGAAGAAGTGTTTTTAATGAGTGCTTCAAAATCAGCCATACGTTGGTTGAGTGAAGACAAGGCTGCTTTTTGTATGTCTGCCAACTCAGCAATAGTAGACATTGTCTTGTAAAAAAAATTGTCTTCAGGTGTGATGTGATGTGATAAATTATCAAAAGTGACCGGTGGTAGGGTGATGCGAGTTTATTCTAATTTTTCATTAAGGTGAGTCAAATCCACAAACTATATTATAAACTTCACAAAAATAGCAATAACTGTAAGTTACTAAATTGTAAAAGTTTAAAAATACCAATAAAAAACTAAATTTATCACTAAGAGCAATGTGCTTATTATTTCACTCCTACCGCCAAAAAGTAATAAAATAATAATAATGTTCAAAATTATTTAGCTCAACCAAGCAAGTTTTTCTAGAAACATTTAAACAAAAACGATCAGAATTTCTACAGTTAAAACCCACAATGTAAATGGGCTAAGAAACAGACGAATGTTGTGTTATATATATATATATATATATATATATATATAGAATATTTAGTGATAAGTTCACCAGTAGGTATGCTATTTTTTTATTAGAGAAATGACTAAACGAGCAAAACGTTCACCTGATGGTAAGTGCAACGTCTGCCCATAACAAACGTCTGTCAACCGGCTGTGCCGCCTGGAATATAAGTTCTTAAGTCTCGTATAGACGGATTCCTGCAATGGAGTCCCTCCGCCAGTAAATTTTCATATTGTATGGATAACGATTCATAATTTAATTGTGAGTAATTCGTTAGTTAGAAAAAAGTACTCTATTGTTCAATGTTAATAACCATTGTTATTATATAAAGCTGGAAATATATGCGTGTAACAATTTTTGAACAATTTTTTATAACAGAATCCGGGGTTTTTCTACTACAGTGGTTATAAAAATCCTAAAGAAGACGAACTGAGGAACAAAAAAGTAATCAACGCAAAGCGGACTGCTCCGCTGCTTCAGCCAGTTCATACAGGAATAGAGCTGGTGCGGACTGGGGGTTGGTAATTTGAATATATTTTTCAACTCATACATTGCCTCCATCTTCATGTGATAGTATAGTTTCCTAATCAAATAGTTTTGGAGACCGCCTTCCACTTATTATAAATTAATTTATTCATACTAATATCATAAATGCAAAAGTAACTCTCTCCGTCTCTCTGTCTGTTTGTTACCTTTTCACGAGTCAACCGCTGAACCGATATTGATGAAATTCGGCACGGAGATAGCCTGCATCCTGGAGACGTGGGATGGACATGGGATAATTTTTATCGCGGAAAATTAAAAAGTTCCCACGGGATATTTTAAAAACCTATATCCACGCGGACGAAGTCGCTGGCATCAACTAGTATGATTATAAATAAAGGTGAAGTATTATAAAATTGAGCTGTACAATCCATATATTTTTTTTACTGTGAAGGTTTATAATCTGTTTGATTTGTTGTAACTCGCCATTAGATGGTGCAGTAGTACATCAACTTCAGACAGGAAAATATCTGCCAGGTTTTGTTATTATAAACGAGTAACATTCTAAGTCAATTGTTCCCGATTCTTTACAATTAATATGAAAGCTATTTCCTTACGCATTGCTGGATTTTACAAATACTAATATTACTTAATTTTAAGAAGATTCGTCTTCGACGAAGAAGTGTGTACATCTTAGAGTGACCTTATGATGTACCCTTTTGTATGTGCAATAAATGCTGCATAGCTTATTTGAACTTCTATAAAAGTAAAAATCAAAATAATATAATATTTATCGCTTTAGTGTCTGAACTTTATCTTCGCTTTCTCTCATCTTTATCTATTATGCAATATACAAATATAAAACAACAAAAAAGGGTTATTATAAACGTAGCGACGAAATGCACGGTTTCGCGGGAAGTGAATGGATGCAGGTAGCTCAGGACCGTGTTTTGTGGCAATCTATGGGGAAGGTCCATGTTAAACAGTGGATAAAAATAGGCTGAAATGATGATGATTACAACATAAATAAAATTTATGGACGATAATTACCCCTGGGAATGAGGTGATGGCTACCACGCAATTACTATTAATTAATGTATTTTTTTTTTATACTTATAAAGAGGATACCTGCGAAGTTTCTTCCGCCTGTTCCTTCTCCGTACAGATTTGTAGTTCTTAAGTCAGAGAATATATATATTTTATTTCATTTCATGATCAGAAAGTTTCTGAATGTTACGCAGGTTATGCATATCATACGGAGCCATACACTGCTTTTCAAGTCATCTCTAAATCTTTCGATGATCCAGAGCTGTGCAAATTAGGCTCATTACAAATGATGCAGCCAGCCCAAGTTTATATCATGGCGCAGAAAGGAAGTCCGTATAAGCAGTTCTTTGTTTGGAGGTATATATTTATTTTACCTTAAGACGGTTAGTGTCGCACATATAGCACGACGCTTGCAAATAGCACGATAGATTCCCTGTCTAGGTAAATAAAGCCCAGGGCTAATTATTTCGCCGAATAGCAGTAGTGTGCAAACATTACTGTGTTTCGGTCTGAAGGGCACCTATAGATAATGTAATCACTGAGCATATGAGACCGAGAACTGATGTCTCAGGGTGATGGGCAGGCGTGAAAGTTTTGCTTGTCTCATCACTTCATGATATGAAAAAATACCATTCGTAATTGAACCCATACCGCAGAAGCAAATCGATCAACCGATACGAAAACTGAAAATTTGGTAACATACGTGTCAGCAAGGACGTCAAACAGACAGTTGACCATATTTGCGCCGCAGTGGCGACATACCGTATGTTGTCTTTGCGGAACAAATATACCAACATAATTTCTCAATGAAAAAAAAGATAACCAATAAGTAAATCGTGAAGATAACGATGAACTCGTAAAATTTTGGTGTCCAAACTTCTTCAATTACTATACGAGTCAAAGCAGTTACCCTGCTACTTTACAGTGGTATTTTGTCCTGCCCTGGACGAGCCAGTGTACATGTACGTACATAAATCCACAAATACACATACATACAGTACATTGCTGCTGCTTGTTTCGATCACGTTTGTAATCGAATGAAAGGTGATTATGAATGTAAATTCAGACAAGTTATGCAAAGAAAAGCGCATAAATGATAAATTAAAGACTGTTTGATGCCTAATTCCAAGGTTCTGTGAAACATAACTAATGAAGAGCACAGAAGTATTCTTTCTCTTATTTAAAAATGTAAAAAGTTAAGTTACAGCCTACAAATGTCCCACTGCTGATTACAGACCTCCTCTCATTTCTAAGAGAGTTTTGGAGCCAGATAAAATCCGCCACGCTGCTCCAATGCGGGTTGGCGGACTTAACATGTCTTCGAAATATTTTTTATTCCTCAGACATGCAGGTTTACTCACGATGTTTTCCTTCACCGCTGAGCACGTGGTGAATCAGCACTTAAAATATAGAATTTTAGAGGTGCTGGAATCGAACTCAGGTCACACGCGTACTATGAAATTTAAGGCGAGCGCCTGGCCCCTGAGCTGCCACGCCTCTTTTTTATTGATTCGGTATTTTACGCAAATACTACTGAATTATAAAAACTTCATTTTGACGTTGACATCGAACACTACTAAAGTGGGAACCAGTGACTGCGGTCCCACTTTCTCACGGACCACTGGAAACGTTCGGAATAATAGTAAAGTAAACAGATTTACTGTTATTTCCCTATATCGAGGCTGATAATTCAACTTATTGTGTGTGTTCATATTACTAAGTCGGTTAAGACGTTTTTCTTTCCTGAGTTAGTTTGTAAGAGTGAAGGCAGTTTGATATCAACTATTAACACCGAGGCGTTCAATAAACATAAAAATAAACACACCATATATTCGATCTCGGGATTGTATTATCGCCTCTTCTATAAAAAAATCTCAAAAGTTCGGTCATTACCGGAAATCGGCGTTGTGGTTCGTCTGCAACATCATATGTAGTGACCTTTTAGGCATAACCGGCGAAATATAGTAGCCAAAATTATTTATAACTTACATAATGATCGCCTAATGGTCGACCATAATTTATTATCTTTTTAAGTTTGAACGTTATTGCGGTTTGAGTAATTATTTGTTAGCAACATTTTAAAATTCTATGGCGACAACCTCTACTCTGTGCGACTGTTTGACCACAGACTATCGTGTGTTTAAAACCGGCAGTACGAACGTGAGCAAACGACAGACTATTATGCGATTGACATTGTCAGTATCAACGTTAATAAAGAAAGTGTTATTATATTCTATTAAATGTACATTTATATGTGTGCCACACATTATATAAAAATTTTAGTTTTCTCGCTTCTTCTCCATGGAAATTTTAACTATGCTAAATTATTCGTGAGTACAAAGTGTTCTCTTCTCATATTAATATATAGAGGATATAAGGTGTAATATCTATGTTGTGTTGTGTACGTCAGAAAAAATTAAATAACCCTAATTCCAGTCTAATGCGTCTACAAGAACGTGGGCATATGAAGGCAGCACAGGGTCGAATTGGTGGCTACTCCTTCGAGTGTTCCGGTCGCACTCCGCGTGCTTTAGCATTAGGCCAGGCTGCACCTGCTTTCGCTTTGCTAGCAGAAGCGACTCTGTTGGCTCTTCTCATTCTGATCGTTGAAATATTATTACACAGGTATCTATTGTTCTCCTACTTTCGAAATATCTTTAGAAATCATGATTGATAATGGCCGTGGAAACGCAATGGGGAGTAAGAATTTTTTGTTTCGCGATCCGCCACGTCTCGTTTCCTGCGAGAGCATAAGGTTGGCTAGGTGAGTGGTCTCTGCAAACCCCTTATATGGGAAAAAGTAAAGCCTTTAAATGTCCCACTACTGAGCACAAGCCTCCTCAAATTTTCGACGGGCTTTGGAGCCGGAGTCAGTCCGCCGTGGTGCTCCAATGCGAGTAGTTGGACTGCACATGTCCTCGAAATAATTTATTCCTAAGACCTGCAGGTTACCTTACAAGTTTTTTTTCAACGCTGAGCACGTGTCAAATCAGCACAAAAAAAAATAAATTTTAGAGACTGGCGTCACCGGGTATCGAATTCTGTTCACACGCGTGCTATGTGATTTAAAAGGAACGCTCGGCCATTGAACAACCACCGCTGCGACTAATTTAACAAATACGATAAATAGTGGTCGCTGTATAATGCATCAATGTACAGTAACAAGTACATTCACAATCATAGTATTTTAATAATTGTGTTTTTTATTGTAGTACAATATCAGTTCAGTTGTACGGACGGCCGTCTGTTGTAGAGTCTATGACGCTTGATAATCTCGTTTTGGGGCGAAACACGTGTCGTGTTCTCGACTTCAGTGGTGTATATTATCTAGTGGTGGTATTGTAGTGGTTGGTGGAGGGTACCTGGTGGCGGTTCCTGGTGGCGGTGTTAGTTTGCTTGTGCACGCTACTGAGGGAGAGCGGGCGGTGCCCTTAAAAAAACTAGGTAATATACACCATTTTTATATTTTGCATGCGGATCTTAGCAAAGTAACTTACCTTCCTTCATTATAATGGATTTCCGCAAAGTAACGCCTGATTCTATTAACTATAATTGTACTAGCCGCTCGCCTCTAGATAGCGTTACTAGGCAGTCAAATAACTCTTAAGTTGCGTTTTACAAGCAACTGTAGCAGCAAATGCAACATGTAAGTTCCTGTGGTCGAAATTCACCCGTAATTCGTACAAATAAGTTTGAATGTTACTAAAGGTTTATTAATTATTTGTTGGCAACATTTTAAAATACTATGGCGACAGTCTCTATGCGACTGTTTGACCGCAGTTATGTGATTGCCATTGTCAGTATGAAGGTAAATAATGAACATTTTATTTTATTAAATTTAATGTACTTGTAGTATTTGTAATTATATATAATTTTTGGCTTTCATCTCCTTACAAACTTTAACCGATAGGTGTCTGGCAGAGTAGAATAGCTTCTTCCTATTTCTTACCGAGGTGTCGTAAGAGGCCACTAAGGTATTGTACGGACAGCCTTTATTCACGCCGATTAACACCATATATGCAATATGCTATTTTGTCGTGTGGTGGCGGCTCGTTAAAAGAATACTACCACTCCATCTCATCCAATGGATCTCGTAAAAGGCGAGTAAGGAACTGCACTGTGCACCCAGCAGCGCATGGTGGCGATGGGCTCACCACCTATCACACCAAGTGCATTGTATTGTTTTGGTGAAACGTGGATTGTGGCAGTCATCTGCTTTTGCAGTGAGTGCCCAGTCTCTGACTACCCCTTATGGGATACAGTCGTGATCTTATGTATGTATGTATGTATGCAATACTGTCACTACTGCTCGTTGGAGCACAACGGAATTGTGCCCCAACGAGCAGTTTTAGTTGTACGGAATTGGCGGCGACGCACTTCACCACCCGTCACGTCTCGTTTCCCGGGGGTGGGGGGGGGGCTACATGTGTAGCCTCTGCCTACCCGTAATATGGGAAAAAAAGGTGTGACTATATGTATGTATTTACAAACTTTAACTATACCAAATCTCTCACTCCTTCGTGCGCGGAATATGCTTAAAAAGCGGAACAACGTATTAATGATATCCAGTATCTCAAATTTCAGAATAATAATGTTGAATAATACAATTATCGTGCATACAAGTTCTTTCATGATAATTGTGCCCTCATTGAAAAGTAACTACAGGTGAAATAGGAACCCGTTGCACTTACGTTAATGAACTAGAAAAAAGAACGCATCATTTACATTACTCTCATTTCCCTCAAATTCACAAGTCACAGATACAAAATAATATACAGAAGTTTTCGAGTATTTCAGTCATAAGTAAGAAGTATCTAAACGTGTGTATATATTTGTTTTGAATTATCATCATTATCAGCCTGCCAGTGGTTCATTGTTAGACAAAAGTTTCTTCAAAGTAAAAGAGTGAGAATGGTTGTACAGAATATTGTATAACGTAACTTATTAAGTATTTAAGTGGTGTGCAATCATCCCTTCCAAATTTTCGATATTCCTGCTGTATCTTTATATATATATATATATATATATATATATATATATATATATATCTATATATATATATATATATATATATATATATATATATATATATATATATATATATATATATATATCCTTTTTTCCTTATCTGTGATCGCCTACAGGAAAAGGAACGCAGCGCTCGTTATAAAAGCAAGCATCGACAGGACACACTAGTAAATACCCGCGTCGCGTACGGCATTCCGCTGTCACAAATTACAAATACTCAAAACTGCTCTAATTTTACATATCTTATCATCGAAGGAACAGAACATCCCGCCGCTGCAATAAAAACCATCTGGCCCATTATTTGACCACCATACTAAATACGCGGCGCATCCTGATCCCTGCCCCACATGCAAATTCAAAATGCTCCGTAAAATTGTAGTTTTGATAACTTTTATTTTGCATAGGATCATAGCAAATTAACACGTTTCTATCATTTACCATATTGGCTTACTTACCTTCATGTAAAGGGAATGAACCTCTTCGAATGAAAAATACACCTCATAAATTAAAATGTGCTGTTCATCGAGCCGTGTTCGAGGAGATTTTCCGGCTTTCTGTCAAAAACTTCGACATTTTCCAGGCATTACTGTCGGACGAATTAAATGGCATCCACACGAAATGGAGCGACCGATACCTTTAAGCCGCCACCCGTCACGTCATATATTTTAACGCAATAAACATTTTTTTTCTTTTTTAGAATTACCTCAAGCAGACGTAACAACAAAAATAAAGGACGTAATAACCCTAATCAAAAAACACAGGATTTTAATTCAAAAATAACTAACTACAAGTAAAAATGTTGTACAAAACTTGCTTGTATCATTACAGTCACCTTTTTCTTTCTGTATAAAACTGTTAAGTGCAATCGTTTCTATAATAGGCTGAAACTTTACTTTTTTTTATGAAATATTGTAATAGGTCATTAAAATATTTAATAAAAAAAAAGTAAAGTTTCAGCCTATAAATGTCCCACTACTGAGCACAGGCCTCCTCTCATTCCTGAGAGGGTTTTGGAGCTAGGAAGAATCCGCCACGCTGCTCCAATGCGGGTTGGCGGACTTCACATGTCTTCGAAATATTTTTTATTCCTCAGATATGCAGGTTTCCCCACGATGTTATCCTTCACCGCCGAGCACGTGGTAAATAAGCACTTAAAATTGCAATTAACAATTTTAGTGGTGCCGGCACCGGGAATCGAACCCAGGTCACTCGCGTACTATGAAATTTAAAGCGAGCGCCTAGCCCCTGACCTACCACATATATAAAATATTTCATAACATAGTGTAATTTAGTTATTATAAGAATAGCATTTATTGTGTATTTTAATTGCAAATAAGAATAACAAAATACAGAACAATATAGAAGTCGTAACAGTCGTTTTTGTACTTTTATTTCTATATTGAAAATTCCAATTGAACCCGAAGTTTGGCTTCGTAGAGGTAAGTGTGTAGAGAAAAATTCTAACACATGTATTGTTCATATTGCATTACCCTAGAAACTCTATGCAGGAATCCGTCTAGGTATGTACCAATTAAGTGACAGCTATATTTTCAGCCGTCATGCAGTAGAGTGCAAATATTATTGTGCTTCGGCTTGAAGGGCACTGATGTATACGTGGAATAAGAGCTGATGTGTAAGTATGACGGGCGCAGTGGTGACACACAGAAATGTTCTGGGCGATACAGCATTTGTTATGGTCAGACGTTGCACTTACCAGAAGGTGAAATTAGCTCATATCGTCTTTTTCCGTAGAAAAATCGCGTCCCTTCCAAGTAAATTTGTCATTTCAATTTTTGCCAATAAAGTCAAAATTCTAATATCTTTTGCTGAAAACAGGTGTCGCTATGTTTCAGAGAGATTTGAGGCCGGGAACGGTTTCTCACGCTGCTATAATTTGTGTAATACGGGTTTGTGGACTTTACATGTCCTCAAAATGTTTTTATTGCTCAGATACTGGTAGCCCCTGAGCTACCACGGGCTACTGCCATTCCATACAAACAAACATTATCACGGCGGTTTTTCAATCACGGCGGTTTTTCGAAAAAGCCGCGGTTCATGCAAACCAGCGAATTACCCACCAAATAGAAACGCGACCGAACCCAAACGTCGCCCGCGAAACGTGCTAGACGACACGGACGTCTCAGCACTCCCTGACCACGATACGGTCAGTCACGATTCAGGCTACACTGTACACACAGTTAATAGCTTTAATATAACACGCTACACGACGCGCGACCGCCGTAGAGAGCAGAGCGCAGCAGTCGATAATCACACCGCGTACACACGTTACACCCGTGTTCCAGGGCGGTTCTCACCGCCCAGGAATGGAGGCCCGCAGCCTCCCTCGGACGCTCATTAGACGACTTAAAATCATATTTAGATATTCTAAATCGCGCAAGCACGCAGCGAACGTGATAGTCCGAATTTCGAGGTTATTGTAGGAGTTTATTTATGTATTTATGTTTGGGTCAAACCAAACCTAGCACGCGGGTCCCTGGCCAGTGAGCACAGTATCCGATGAAGCTGTAAAAGCCAAAAAAGGCTAACAGCAATTACATCACCGAAATTATATATTATTTACAAACAAATATTCCTATATTACAAACAAATATATTAGAATCCGTCTAGGTCGGTACCTAGACGGATTCCTGCATAGGAATCCTACCACTAGTTAATAAAGTTAAAAATATCTTAGGACGACGTCATTGTTTCAGCCTGAAAATAGATAGTGAAAAAAGTTTGTAGCTCTCATTTTGGAGGGATTGCGCCAACACTGCCACGCTTGGTAGGCGGATTGACATCCGCATTTTTTTTATTCCGATATTCCAGGAAGATGCAGCTGCCCATTGGTTTTTATTTTCCTTTTGTCGACTTTCACGCCACCCCCGGGTGAGATGGGGTGTTAGAGTTCCTTAGGCCCCCACTACACGGCTTCTACGACTTATATATAATTTATTGATATTTTGTATAAATAATAATAGGTCGTTTTAGTATGTACTTGTTTTACGACTAATTAGTATGTTACAGACTCTCGATAAATAGATTTTTATGTGGTATCTAGAATACTAATGAAAGTTTCTAAATAAACGTTTGCGTAAAGCAGATGCTTTGCGGTTTGTATAAGGTACACAGCTCTATTCATGATTAACATGTTTACGTCAAATAGTATGATAAATAAATGGAATAGATTTTTGTATACATAATGTATCGTATGCAGAAATGGAGCATTATGTTACAATCTAATCTAATCTAATATAATATATAAGTTCTTTGTAGTGTTTTCTTTTATTTGTCGGAGTCAGCGATGACTGAGCGATAGCGCCGCTTACCTCTTGATTAGGCGGTACAGGGTTACTTGTGTAGATAGCGCAGAATAACAATTTCAAATGCACCTTGTGTCATAATTTCACCTTACTACGCTTTACCACCAATTAACTAGATAAACCGAGAGTTTCGTTTCGGTGTCTCGAATTCCAACTGCCCCAGCACTATTAATTAGGAAATTACTAAACCAATCGGTTCTAATTATTTCTAAAATAAAAAGAGACAAGATTTCACAAACATGTATATGTGATAGAACAAAAGCGATTCGTCGGAAACGTGGTGCGCCCGCCGCGGACGCTCGAGAGAGAGTGTCGCCCAACACGGTCGCCTCGACGCTCCGCCAGACTGACAGCCGTCAAATCTCTTTTCGGCGGATCTTTTAACAGATGGCGCTAGCAATTCGCCGTCACGGCCGGACTGACTTTCGACCTTACTCGGGCGTAGCAGATTGCAGTTCTGTAACAATCATATAATCACTTTAACGGGTATCAGTAAATCTACCCGCTCGCCCAACCTGACACACTGCGACTGTCTCAGAACAAAAGAAAGCGTGTCTCCTTTTGACCACTCATGGACCGGACGGCACGTTTCTCTAAACTGTTATCTCATACTAACTAACTGTCTCAGAACTACAGAAAGCGTGTGTTCCTTCGACCACTCATGGACCGGACGGCACCTTTCTCTGAACACAATATTAACCTGGACCGGACGGGTGTGTCCTTCCGACCAGTCACTCGTGCATGAACCGGACGACACTGTCCCTTCGACCAGTGATTACTTAAGGTTGGACCGGATGGATGTGTCCCCTCAACCAGCCGCTGTCAACTGCATGGCCCGGACCATATTATCCTTTCGACCACCTTCACTTTAGGTTGGACCGGATGGATGTGTCCCCTCAAACAGCCGCTAACAGCTGCATGGCCCGGATGACATTATCCTTTCGACCACCTTCAAATTATTCGGTGACTACTTCCAACATCTCAACATAGTAAGTAGACTTCATGCTCAGTGATTTCATGAAGTTCAGTCTAACCACTTCCGTGATTTTTACATATTACATTCATACATTACCGTCCTCATTTGCAGTAAACTACACCTGCACTGTGTCCTCACTCCTATATCTGCTACTCCTGTAGCAACTAGACATCTGTTAGAAGGCTCCCGCAGAATACCCAGCACAGCAACAAAGACACTCCTTCGTGTACCAAAGAAAAACTGCAAACATAATGATGCAAAATTAAATACTGCATTAGCATAGGCTGCTGGAAGTCGTTGGCAGCCAACGAAAAGGACAGCTTCAGTTAACTCTACCGCGCCACCAATGCGCAGAGTTCCGCGAAGGTCCGCAGCGAGACCTTCACAAAATCGGTGACGATATCGGCGACATGCAATAATCCGCCCCGTAGCATTGGCAGTCAACTTTAACTTCAACAACACATTAGAACATTGGGTGGCCCTAATTATAGCTTGGACTATCTTTATTTCGTCATTTTTCAAATTTCGAAGATAACTTACCGAATTTATTTTAATTAAGAAAAACAAAATTAACCAGTTTCGGTAGCCAGCCAGTATACTGAAACTGTATAAATACGACTTTCCATCTTCACGGTCTATTCAAACCAAACAACTACAAACTCTTCCTGCTTAATCTACGCGACTACTTACTTTCTTCAACGAACTTACTACAATATAAACGGTATTGGTCTAAAAACTTTTCAAAACCTCTTACTTCTGTAACACGAAAATTACACTAACTATCGCAGACACTTCTTATCAAGAAAAATAATAAAAAAAGAAACCATGTGGTTACTTCCGAAACTAAATTCTACGGACTAATTAAAAAATTAATGACCTAATGAAAGTGTGCTTCTAAAATGCTCTGACACGATTCAATAATGGCTCCAAAGCCTACTTATAAAATGAAAGCAATCTGATCTTTAGAATTAATCGAGAATATAACACAATAATCGTATGTGACATGGGAAACTCTTTCCAATGCCTTAATCGTTCGAATCGTTTAAACAGTCACACATAAACAGTCTTATCGGATAAAGCGACGAAACGAGCATAACTATCACCGGTGTAGTTACAACTCACAGATTGTTAAACAAGATAACAAAATAGAAATTTTACGTCTCATCAAATTGTTGTCATTGTCCATTAGCATCTCTAACATTGTGGGCTTGTGAAACTCAGATAGAGCGATAGCGCCGCTTACCTCTTGATTAGGCGGTACAGGGTTCCTTGTGTAGATAGCGCAGAATAACAATTTCAAATGCACCTTATGTCCAACCTTATGTCATAATTTCACCTTACTACGCTTAACCACCAATTAACTAGGTAAACCGACAGTTTCGTTTCGGTGTCACGAATTCCAACTGCCTCTGCACTATAAATTAGAAAATTACTAAACCAATCGGTTGTAATTATTTCTAAAATAAAAAGTGACAAGATATCACGGAACAAAAGCGATTCGTCGGAAACGTGGTACGTCCGCCGCGGACGCTGGAGAGAGAGTTTCGCCCAACACGGTCGCCTCGACACTCCGCCGGACTGACAGCTGTCAAATCTCGTTCCGGCGTATCTTTTAACAGATGGCGCTAGCGATTCGCCGTCATATTTTTATGTGGTTAACGTGTATCTGTTATCGCACTGCTAAACGCTTACTAAATGACATTAATAATTAAGTAAAAAAATCAAATAATTTATCAAGTAACACCGATACTAACTAAATCAAAAAATCAAAAGAAAGTGAATGCTTTTATACCATAGCGACGGTGCTTTTGCACTACATATTTTCGGGCATATACTGGCAGCACATCTTTAAAATTAAGGTGAACGTCTCGTTTCTGAGTTCTCAAGAGTGTTCTCTCGTCTTGTTCTTAAAAGAATCTACCACCCCATCCCATACCGTGGGTGTCGTAATAGTCGACAGATGAAAAAAAAACCAGGATGTGGACAGCAGCATATTCCTGGAACATCTGAATAAATAAACTGCGGTTGTCAACTCGCCTGCCAAGCGTGGCAACTATGGCAAAATCCCCCCAAAATGATAGCTACAAACTTTAGTGGCAATCTACGGGGGAGGCCTACGTTCAGCAGTGGACAAGTGATAGGCTGAAATGAATGTATGAAATGAAGTATCTCAAATATAACGAGCATAATATTGAGGAATATTCTTGAACGGCACGTCTCTTTTAACCACTTGCTGATATTAAATTTATACATACATACGTACATTCACGCCTTTTAGTGACCCCGGCCTCCCGAGCTACTGATGTCTCCTCCTGTTCGTTCCAAGCTAGTATCCTATACCTTATAGTTCCATTTCCAACTTTCGCATTTCCCTTCCCCAAGTCCATCAGCAAGATCTTTTTAACTTGCGCTCCACTAAAAGCGGGCTACGAATGTGGTCTCTGCCTACCCCTACGGGTATCGGGCGTGAATGTATGTATGTATGTACAATCAATTACGGTCTAAAACGTCGCATCAATATTATATGTCATTCCTATTTTGGCCGATATTGCCGTGTAGAAACTTCACACAATGTCCTGCAACGCCTCATCCTGAGGTTATCGTAAGAGTCATTAGCTTCCGATGGATAGCGGAATTATCATCTCGAAAAAAGCAAGACCGAAAATGTATCGAACTGTTTCTCTACTTCCCCCCCTCCCACAATATTGTGCAAAGTAATACCGCCACCAGATACCCTGCACCACTACACTAACACTAGGCAATGCACACTGCTGAAGTCGAGAACACGACACATGTTTTACCTCAAAACGAGGCATTACCAAATGCCACTGAATCATGTTGTGAAAGGGCTGGCGGTGCTCTTTAAAAATTAGCTAATTTATAATATTTTTTTTTTCGATAAAGTGTAGAAACTTGACATAGAAGAGGCAAAACATTCACCTGATGGTAATTGCAATGTCTGCCCATAACAAATGCTGTGTCACCCAGAAAATTTCTGTGCCCATCACCGTAAGACAAAAGTTCTTAAGTATCATATGCCCAGTGATTACGCTAGCTCACAGTGCCCTTCAAACTGAAAGACAGTAATGTTTGCACTCTACTACTTCACGGCAGAATAACTGGCCCTGGGGTTGTACCTACCCAGACGGATTTCTGCAAAGTAATCCTACCACCAGTTATATTTCGCATGCGGATCTTAACAACCTTTGTCTTTATTATAATGGAATTCCGCAATATAATGACCGATTATACTAACTATATTTAAAAAATAATCGGCAAACAATAAATAATAATGACGTAGAATTTAAGTTTTCTGGTATTATAATTGAAAATACGACCGGCATCTTGGTCTCAATATTCGTGTTACTAGAGATGTATTGAAACTGTGAATGATATACTTTTTAAAAGTTTGCTGGGAGAGTAATCTACGAGAGTGCCCCAGTCTTCTCGAAACGAAGCGCAACCATTTATCACTTGTTGTTATTTTCTGTTATTGTTTTTGACTTAAAAGGTAGGTAAAAATGTTGAAAAATTGTTTGTATTTAATTTATAATTAATCATTTTGTCTGACTGCTGGATCGTAAAGTTGAAGACAAACATTACTAACAAGCATTGTCCGAGTCACTCATTTATACAAAACAAACATAATTATTATTTATTTTATATTATATTTATTATAAAATTAATAAATTTATATTTCATAGAAGCTTCTTCTATGAAATATAAAATTTCATAACTTTATTTCGTCGGCATACTCCTTGATTAGCTTCATCAATTATATCCATGCACTGATTGTCTGGAAGAAATTGATGTTAGCGTTAGGACTGCTGTTCCATTTGTAGGGTTCTGTAGTCAACAATGAACCCACATACGAGTAGTTTCGCATGTCCGGCTGTCCGTCCGTCCGCGGCTTAGCTCAGAAGCTCTTAGTAATGGTAAGTGGAATTTGGATGTCGTCGAATAGGTCTTAAAAAAACGTTGCGGGTATTTGAAAACCACTTCTCGATTCAGGGATCCGTTCGCAAAATATTAAGCTTGAAATCGCTAATTTAGCGTTTAGTCCCCAACCCCTGCCAGCTAAATGGTTGCTGCTTGTTATATTTTTGTTTTTGAATATAGTAAAACATATAACGAAGTTACAGTCGACCAACTTATAAAATTAACGTAGAGTCGTACAAATTTCATTGAAAATTATTTAGATGAAGTTGTTAGTTGTGTAAAACAGCTAGTAAATATAAGTTTATGAACCATGTAGAAGATCATGCAAACGCCCAACAGTGTCGCAGTAGGTTTAAGTTAAGTAATTTCTTATCACATCATCATATTGTTAACACTGCCTTTTCATAATATTAAAATATATTAACGAAGACTATCTCTGTAACGACAATACAGCAGTATTCAAACTAATACGTGACGCTGATTAATATCAATCAATAGTTTTTTTTTATTTTTCTTTTTGTCAATTCTTACATTTTACTCATTGTGTTTTAGTTTTTTTTTTTAAATTGTGTTTTATATTTTGGCTATGCGTGTACTGTATTGTGATATGCAAATAAACTTTTATCTATCTATCTATCTATCTTTATTACCGGCGCTTGCCTCTACATGCGCTGGTACTCAAATAGATAATAGTTTTCCTAACTTCCCTTATGTAATTAACTGGTGGTAGGATTCCTATGCAGGAATCCGTCTAGGTAGGTACCACCCCAGGGCCAGTTATTCTGCCGTGAAGCAGTGGTGTGCAAGCATTGCTGTGTTTCGGTCTGAAGGGCACTGTGAGCTAGCGTAATCACTGGGCGTATGAGACTTAAGAACTAATGTCACAAGGTGACGGGCGCAGTGTGGTGCGTCACAGAAATATTCTGAGTAACACAGCATCTGTTATGGGCAGACATCGCACTTATCATCAGGTGAACGTTTTGCTAGTCTCGAAACTTTACCAAATAAAAAAAAAATACCTTAGTCTATTCGCGCCTAGCGCGGTCGAGCATTTTTCTTACTTTTAGCATTTTTATATCTATCGTAACTTCTAAACGATAGGTCTAGGTAGGTACCACCCCAGGGCCAGTTATTCTGCCGTGAAGCAGTAGTGTGAAACATTACACATCAGTTTTTTGGTTTAAAGGGCACTGTGAGCTGGCGTAATCACTGGGCATATGAGACTGGTGATGGGCACAGTATGGTGTCACACAGAAATTTTCTGGGTGACACAGCATTTGTTATGAGTAGACGTTGCACTTACCATCAGGTGAACGTTTTGCTCGTTTCATCACTTTATCTAATAAAAAAAGGTCCGATTCGAATAATTTAAAAGAGGACTTTACATGTACATAATCAACCTTAACTATGAAACTTGTTTGTAGGATAAGGATTAATATCATGATACGACCGTCTTTCGATTCTACCCGTGTTTTGGTAGACTAATTTGAACAAAAAGCGGTTATTGTGATTTGACTATAATAGTTAGACATATGGCCTCGCGGATTTTTTTGAGAGTAATGACGAGTACAATTAAAATGTAGTACATTATTTTCTTTATCGTCAATAGTTTTCGCAGCGCACGCGAAATAATGACTTTTATTAGTAAATATTTTGATACCTTAAGTTACATCATAGCAATTTTCGTAGGGATGTCGCTTTTTTATTAAATTAAATACAACTCATGTTATTCGGTGATAATAAAGTTGTATAAAGGTGAAAGAGTTTTTAAAATCGGTTCAGTAGTTTTTGAGCTTATTCATTACAACCAAACATACAAACACTCAAATCTTTCCTCTTCATAATATTAGTTTAGATGAATAGCATTTATCATAGACATTGTCATTGCGTCCTCTTACATAAACACTGATAAACAAAACCTCTAGAAAGCCATCAAAGTAGGTTCTGAGTAACGGTACCCAGGGCCAGTTATTCTGCCGTGAAGCAATAGTGTGCAAGCATTACTGTGTTTCGGTTTGAAGGGCACTGTGAGCTAGAGTAATCACTGGGCATTTGAGACTTAAGAACTGATGTCTCAGGATGACTACATTGATGATGATCGAGATGATTGAGATGATCTGCAGTGTGGATTTGTTGTGGGCGGTTACTACCATCAGGTGAACGTTTTGCTCGTTTCGTCACATTATATATTTTTTTTTTATTTAAAATTTGAAATGCCTTATAAAAAATACAGCGGCCGCGGTGTCTCTCGAACGCCGCGCCGGCGCCCGGCTTCATGCAACTTGGAGGATTGCATCATCGAGGAGCGCGGCTCCCTTTACGCAGCGGTCGAGAGCTTTCGTTTTATTTTGCTACTACGACATCAAATATTAGCTATATTTCATGGCATATGTTCCTTAAATAAAACATTATTTTGGTAAAATAACGTAATCTTATCTGACCAGCTGCAGAGCCGCTGATGAGAATAGTCGCTAAAAAAATGTTAGTGTAAGGTATTGTGGTTGTTCTATTTATCCATATAAAGTACTAATTTATCTTTCTAATATCTATCTACCCGTGCGGAGCCGGGGCGGATCGCTTGTAACTACGAGTATATATATTTATACGTGAAGAGAAAACTTTGTTACCCTTTTGAGTTAGAGATTTAGCACAGTTAAAGTTTGTAAGAAGAAGAAGCATGAAAGCTAAAACATATTATATGAATATAAAATAACGATAGTAGGTGTTACAAATACATTAAATTGAATAAAATAAAACTTTCATTATTTACGTTTAAACTGACAACGTCAATTACAACATAATATTGTTTAGGTTCATACTGCAATTTTCAATTACATTCCAACATAAAACAATATGAACTAAGTTCGAATTGAGGCCACTGATGGGCATCTTGTTAAAAATATTAATCAATTAGTGAACCGCTACAATAAAGTAAATATAATTTTACTTAATAATAATCATTAATTATAATAATTTTTTCGTACGCTTTAAACGGATATATTTGGCGCTTTATTACTGCATATAGTATTTTTAACATGTGTATGTTTTTTTTTTATTATATGCTCTTTTCTAGACGTTAATTATTTCGTTAAACAATATACACAATTACTCCTTGAAGTACGTGTAACGCTGTACATACTCTCCAGATAGATCCATTAGCTTTCTAACGATATTTCAATTAAAATTTTCTTAACCACAACGACTGAAATTAACAACGTTCAAAGCAAAATGAATAGAATTCCCCGGCTCTCGTTAGATACCATTGTTCGAATAGTATGATGTACGTACCTTTAAATATATATTTTATAAGATATTTTTGTATATCAATCTATATTAGTATATCATGTAATGGTCTAATGTCTATGAAACTGGCGGTAGGATTCCAATGCAATCTTATGGTTATGGAGCAGTACAACAGATAAAGGCCTAAATAATGTATAAAATTCATCTTAACGAAATTATAAAATTGGAAATTTTAGTGTTTCCAAAATTTTCTCATGAATCGCACCGACTGTAAACTATATGAACAGTACTGAATTTATGAAGATGAATAATGATGATTCTTTATTGAAGAAAGTTACCAGATGCGCAACTCGTTCGTCTGAATATAAGTGTAACATCCGCACATAACGAATGTCGCGTAACCTAGAGTATTTCAGTGTGGCACCACACTGCGTTAGTCACGTAGAGACATCACTTCTTGAGTTTAATATGCTCAGTGGTACTAGGTGTCAGTGTTCTTCAAACCGAAACATAGTAATGTTTGCTTGCTAACTACTGCTTCGGGACAGTGAGCGGCAAAGAAAGTTATAATACTTAGCCCTTGATCAAAACTTGTTCTAAGTATTATAATTTTATTATTCTTTTGAATAGAGAATACTACCACTCCATCTCATCCAATGGATCTCGTAAAAGGCGAGTAAGGAATTAAACTGCACTGTGCACCCAACAGCGCATGGTAGCGATGGGCTCACCACCTATCACACCAAGTGCAAGCAAGTTATATTGTTTTGGTGAAACGTGGATTGTGGCAGTCATCTGTTTTTGCAATGAGTGCCCAGTCTCTGACTACCCCTTATGGGATACAGTCGTGATCTTATGTATGTATGTAATTTTATTAGTTAGTTATTTGCTAGCATCTAAACCGTCAACGTCATCATCGCCACGCTTTTCAGACGGGTTGCAGATTAGACAGTGCTGCCCATCACCGTTCTAAAAACTGGAACCTGGAACTGAACTGGAACAAACTGGAAACCATCTGATAGAGGCTATGATTTATTTCTAGCAATAAAGGA
Source organism: Luehdorfia chinensis (assembly GCA_019845155.1). Lineage (NCBI taxonomy): Eukaryota > Metazoa > Arthropoda > Insecta > Lepidoptera > Papilionidae > Luehdorfia > Luehdorfia chinensis. The sequence continues at coordinate 1,891,066 of JAHVAK010000573.1, forward strand.
TATACATTAAAAACCATAAATAAGGCGATTTTAAATAAAACATTCCTAAATACGCTCACTTCGAGTGGTTTATATGCCTGCATAGTTCTCAGAATGTCCAGACAAGTAGATAATTGAATTCCAACAATAGCACTATAGCATGTCCATTCACACTCACGCTAACTCATATTACACTATAGACGAAGATAGTTAGGACTTGGAATAGTAATTACAACGAGGATAGAACGTAACGCGATTGAATGGTAAAACGGACCAAGAAACTTACTGACGGATATCTTAAAAGTATTATAAAGTTAACTGACATTAGTTAGAAATCTGTAATAAAACTTTTGAATTTCCCCTTCGCATATTTCAGTAACCGCAAAAATTGGTTTTGTGTAATGGCCACGTATGTACGTAGTAATTAACTGTTGCGCTTAGCACTAAATTTAAATTTGATATGAAGCAATAAACGCATTATTGACTTCATGATCGTGTGTATATTATGATGACAAAGTCAAAGACAAAATTTTTTACTCGATTTAGGCTTGCATAAGCTCTTATGAAAATCAAAATCTACACCGGTTCAAAACATACCTTTTTAGTGAAGAAACGAGCAGAGCGTTCACCTGATGGTAAGTGCAACATCTGCCCATAACAATTGCCGCGCCACCCAGAATATTTCAGTGTGACACCACACTGCGCCCGTCACCCTGAGACACAAGTTCTTAAGTCTCATATGCCCCGTGATTACGCTAGCTCTCAGTGCTCCTAAAACCGAGACACAGTAATGTTTGCACACTACTGCTTCACGGCATACATCATGCAGTAACCATTTAAAAAGTATTTCAAGTAAGATAATAATGTAAAATTTGGCATTTACTATGGTTTACTTAATTAAGAAGAACCTCAATGGAATTACTATTTGTATCATTAGTCTTCAATGCAACCTATCTGTAAAATTCTATAATGGGTCCATTAAAGGACATAGATCTCATGTACATAAACGCCCCGATCCGGGACAAGTATCTGTCGGTCATGTGAATATTTGTGACGATCGGGAATCAAGCCCGCGACCCGTAGTGCGGAAGCCAATCGCTTAGTGACTGCACCAGCTGTGCCGATTATATGCTGTAAATGTTTATCTTTATGATTAATTAATAAAACAATATTAAATCAAAAGTTTTTTTTTAATCTCAATGCTCGTTGTAGCGTCCAATGAAACTATCAATATCAATTCCGTCGCATAAATAATAATCGAACGTACGCTACATTTCACACCAGCGCATATTGTCAAACGGTCGAGTTGTGGCCGATACCGTGACATGGAATACAATATTGTTTAAAAAAAAAAATCGATTCCCGATGCGTATTGGAAAATTTTAGTTTACAGATCACACATTAATATCTCTGTAATGGTTGAAGTATCACGAGCTCAAAGCCTTTTAGAAAACTGGATCAATTTACTTAAAATTGACTCTTAATTCGTCCATATTTACTGGGATGAACACTGGTTGTAGGATTTCTATGCAGGAATTCATCTCGGTAGGTAGGGCCTGATAGGCAGGGCCCCAGGGCCAGTTATTCTACCGTGAAGCAGTAGTGTGCAAACATTACTGTGTTTCGGTCTGAAGCGCACTGAGAGCTAGCAATCACTGGGCATATGAGACTTAAGAACTGACATCTCAGGGTGACGGGCGCAGTACGGTGCCACACAGAAATGTTGTGGGAGACACAGCATTGCTAGGGGCGGGCGTTGCACTTACCATCACTAGAACGTATTACACTTCGCTTCCTTTGTTCCAATAAAAAAATACAAGCAAATTCCAGATAAAAGACATTTAATTTAATTATATTTCATCAGCATTGGCAGCCATATTTCGTAAAACATTCGGTAAACAACATTTCTTTGAGAAGACGTGACACTGTCGACATGTCATGTTAAATAATTGCAGACAATAAAATTACTAATATATTCACGATAAGAAATGTTACATACATACATAAGATCACGACTGTATCCCGTAAGGGGTAGTCAGAGACTGGGCACTCACTGCAAAAACAGATGACTGCTACAATCCACGTTTCACCAAAACAATACAATGCACTTGGTGTGATAGGTGGTGAGCCCATCGCCACCAAGCGCTGTTGGGTGCACAGTGCAGTTTAATTCCTTACTCGCCTTTTACGAGATCCATTGGATGAGATGGAGTGGTAGTATTCTTTTAACGAGCCGCAACCACACGGCTAAGAAGTGTTATTGTATTAAAATATATATTTTTACGGCAAAGCTAAAACGAGGGTTAAGGTATAAGGTTAAGACTAAAAAAAAGGACTATGAATTTTCTGAACCACTTAAGATATTAAGAGAAATATTTAAGCTGCCATGAACTAAAATAATAATGACTAAACCGCAAATTAACGCCGCGCGTAACACCTTCATTAGCATAGCTCCTAATTTCTACAGTTTCGTACATTTTACGCAACTCAAAATATTCCCGAAATTAAAAGTAACTTAGATTGCTCTCCGAAAAGCTTTTGTAACTGCCAATTAAAGTTGGGGAGAGAGGAGGGGGATAAAACGTTCACCAGATGTTAAGAACAACGTCTGTCTATAATAAATGCTGTGTCATCGAGAATATTTCTGTGTGGCACCACACTGCGCCCGAACTCCGAGATGTCAGTTCTTAAGTTCATATGCCCAGTGATTACGCTAGCTCACAGTGCCCTTCAAACCGAAACACAGTAATGTTTGCACACTACTGCTTCACGACAGAATAACTGGCCCTGCGGTGGTACCTAACTAGCCGGACTCCTGCATAGGAATCCTACCACCAGTTCCGAAAAAATCTAAACATGGTGTCGTGGATTAGCCTGAACAAACAAACAGACAGACAGACATGCAATAATGTTAAAAAGGCGCGTTTGTATTTTGGTGTCCTGCCAATCATCCTGTGAGATTAAGAAATAATCTTTACTGCGAAATCACAGACAGATACTCCAAATTTATTTATATGTATTGACAAATGTAGAGTTTGCATGATCAACGTTATTACTTAAATAAGTGCGTTAGATAGCATGTTTATTAAGTAATACTATTGGTTAGTGCCGTGTGGTAGCGGCTTAAGAGAACCCCCTCCCCCCACCACCCCATCTCATCCTATGGGTGTCGTAAAAGTCAACAAAGGCAAAATAAAAATCAGGAGATGGGCAGCAGCTACTTCCAGGAACATCTGATTAAATTAACTGCGGTTTAAATAAAACTACTTTTTTACGGATTTTATCGCGTTTAATTTTGAACTATTTTTACCCGACGTTTCGGACGCTTTACAGCACCCATGGTCACGGGGGGACTGAGGTGACAGTTGTCCCAATGTCATAGTTAACCCGGAGTACCTTCAGCTTTTAATTATTATTTGTAGTCCGATCTACGCAGAAAGAGCTTACTGTGTCTTGAAGCCTTGCAGTGGTATGCTTGGTTTTTGATTTAATTTTATTAATAATAGGATCCCAAGCCGGTGGTAATACCCAACCATCTTCCCTATTGAAATTAGGATGTTTTTTAATTTCAATAGCCTCGCGAATCATCCTTGGTAGGAATCGGTGTTCTTTTGCAAGGATTTGTGGTCTATCAAATCTGATGTAATGGTTGGGATGATCCAGAACATGGTCACAGACTGCAGACTTCCTAGAGCGTCGATGCTTCACATCAGCTATGTGTTCTTTAACGCGGGTTTTAATGGATCTTTTAGTTTGCCCTATGTAAGAGAGACCACATTCACAATCCAGCTTGTATACTCCTGCATCTTGTAGAGGGATGTTACACTTGACAGATGGTAAAAACTGACTTATCTTCTTCGGCGGCTTGAAAAATGTTCTTATAGAAGCTCGCTTCAAGATATAGCCAATCTTGTCCGTGACTCCTCTGACATATGGAAGAACAGCAGGTACACGCTCGACTGTGGCCGGCTTCACTCGGTCACTGCGACGAAGGCGCGGAACCCGAAGCTTGTTGTCTTGCAAAACTTGCTTGACATGCTGAAGCTCGGCGGCCAGGTGTTTACTGTCACAGATCCCTTGTGCTCTCTGAAACAAAGATTTACCCACGGTAGCTAACTGTGAAGGATGGTGGTGAGATTCACCATTTAAATACCTATTTGTATGGGTCTTTTTTCTATATACAGTGTGACACAAGGTGTTATTAGGATTCCGAATTACTAACACATCCAGAAAAGCTAAAGAGTTATTTGCCTCTAACTCCATTGTAAATTGAATTTTAGAGTTTAGGGAGTTAAGATGGTCTAGAAATGCAGTTACTTTATGCGATGGTAAAATTGTGAAAGTATCATCTACATACCGCTTGAAGAATCTTGGATTTACAGGAGAAGTACGGAGGGCTTTCTCCTCAAAGTCTTCCATGAAAATGTCGGCGACAATGGGAGATACTGGAGAGCCCATCGCCACACCATCTACTTGCTTGTAGTACTGTTCCTTCCACAATATATACCACCGGCTTGGGATCCTATTATTAATAAAATTAAATCAAAAACCAAGCATACCACTGCAAGGCTTCAAGACACAGTAAGCTCTTTCTGCGTAGATCGGACTACATAATAATTAAAAGCTGAAGGTACTCCGGGTTAACTATGACATTGGGACAACTGTCACCTCAGTCCCCCCGTGACCATGGGTGCTGTAAAGCGTCCGAAACGTCGGGTAAAAATAGTTCAAATTTAAACGCGATAAAATCCGTAAAAAAGTAGTTTTATTTAAATGTGTAATATTCGCGTAAATAAAAGAAAACATTAACTGCGGTTGCCAACCCGTCTGCCAAGCGTGGCAACTATGGCTAAATCCCTCCTAAATGAGAGCTGCGAACTTTTGTGGCAATCTATGGGGGAGGCCTATGTTATGATGATTGGCCGAAAAATTTTATTCCACAACTGTAAGGTACGAATCGCTCGCTAACAACAGAACGTTACCGAGAAGGATCGAACTGTGAACGCCCAGGTCATTAGGTACCATGCCGTACCGTTCAATAATATGGTCGACTTATTTTACGCGGGTGGCTCAGCTAGTTCGTAAATGTAAATGCATTCACATGAAATATATATTAAGTTGGTGGGAAATTATTAAAATGGTATCACATATTTCGCCATTATTGGCAGTTAAGTGTTTATCAATTTCATCTTAAATTTAAAATGTTACTCTTATGTCTAATACAATGTTACCTAACAATATGTCAGAGGAAGTAGTGGTCACAGGTCAACAATAATCGTTAAAATAACAAATTTAGGTAGAATCGTATTAAAAATCATATTACCTTATAAATTCTTTTGTCATAAAAACATTTCTCTCTTAACCATTGTCGGAGCGTGTTTTTAAAATATTTCACGTTTAATGTACGTTTTTATGTACTGTGGTAACTTATTATAATTTTTTATTGACATGAAATAAAAATTATTTTTATATATGGCACCTTTGCCTGTTTTTAAACGTGTTGGGTCTCTCGGTCTGAGTCGCGAATTAATTTTAACTATCTCAAAAAGTTCTGGATGTGTTTGACAAACTTTCAAAATATACAATATAGATCTTTTTTTAATGAAGGGACGAAACGAGCAAAGTGACGAAAAGAGCGTTCACCTGATGGTAAGTGCAACGTCCTACCCATAACAAATGATTTGTCCAGAAAATTTCTGTGTGACGCCTCACTGCGATCGTTACCAGAGACATCAGTTCCCAGCCCAGTGATTACGCTACCTTTTAGTGCCTTGTTTGGAACTGAAACACAGTAATGTTTGCACACTGCTGCTTCACGGCAGAATAACTGGCACAGGGTGGTACCTACCTAGACGGATTCCTGCATAGATATCTAACACCAGATGATGGGAGTGTGTCAATATTGCGGGGTTGTTTACTGAAACTCGCGGTGATGGTTTATAAACCATCATTCGAAAGAGGATAGGGCATCCTATAGTCTGGCAAGTTCGCGTGCGACCATCCTTCAGCCGACAGACTTTGGGGAGGCAAGGTATCCTATACTAGTGCCCGACTACACATGTAGTGAAGCGACGTTACACGCTCTTCCATTACTACTCTCTCACACATCTATCTAGAGTTTATCGACTCGGCGCACACCTTGTTACTATTCCACCACGTGGAAACACTGCATCACTGATATAGTAAAGTTTCAGCCTATTAATGTCCCACTGCTGAGCACAGGCCTCCTCTCATTTCTGAGAGGGTTATGGAGCTAGGAAGAATCCGCCACGCTGCTCCAATGCGGGTTGGCGGACTGCACATGGCTTCGAAATATTTTTTATTTCTCAGACATGCTACTACGAGTATCTACACTATTTATAACCTTACGTTTCGAGTGCTTTACAGTAGTACTGTATACGAATATTATACATTTAATAAAACTAATTTTAGGGATTTTATCGCGTTTAATTTTTAAACTATTTATAACCCGACATCAAAGCATTCGTGGAGACACATAAATATCGTAAGAAATCATTATAATGCAAATACGTTCACACCACACATACATACATTCTATTAAGATTGCTATTACTAACATATTTATGGACACTGCCTGAAATAATGTTTGAGAAAATAAAAATGAATAATTTAGAGAATTAAACAGTGAAAATATTACTTAGTATTTTTTGTAAAAAGAAAAAAACCTGAAAAAAGATTTTAAAAATGTATTTAATTTTCATCATAATTTCAGCCTCACTAGTACACTGCTGAACATAGTTTGCCCCCCTAGTTAATCTCAAAAGTTTGTAGCTCTCAGTTTGTGGGCGATTTTGCCGTAGTTGCCACGCTTGGCAGGCGGGTAGCCAACCGCAGTTTATTTATTCAGATGTTCCAGGAAAATGCTGCTGCGCATCTTCTGGTTTTAATATTCCCTCTGTCGACTTTTACGACACCCACAGTATTTTTTATGTTATTTTTTTAATTTTTTTAAAAAAACGATGCCCCACAGTAGGATTTTCCTGTGTCGTGGGTGCGTTTTACAGACATAAATTCCACATGCACAAACACCCAGACCCGGAACAACTATTTGTAGGCCATACAAATATTTGTCCCGTGCGGTAATCGAACCCGCGTCCCGCGGCGCAGAAGCCAAGGGCTTAGCCACTGCGCCAACCGAGGCATCAGTATGAGATGGTGTGGTAGAGAAGAGAATCTACCGACTACATACGGCGAGGCAAAAAGAAAAAAAACGTTAAAAAACCTTTTAAAATTTTATTTGATATCTATAAAATTTCTCTTCATAAATAACAATTTAATACTACGTAAGCATGAATTTTTACTTAGTTATTATTTAGTGTGCGGGTAAAGTTTTATATTGCAGTAAAACTACTTGCGGAGATCGTAATCAAAAACTTTCAAACATTTTGTTCAGGCTATATTTTACAGTCGAGGCTTCGAAGTTATGAAACAATTAAATTACAAAACTAAAAACGTATTGCAGTTTCTTTATTAACATTTTTTATACACTATGACTCAGGGTGTCGGGCGCAGTGTGGTGCTGCCACAGAATTGTTCCGGGCGGCACAGCATTTGTAATGGGCGGACATTGCACTTATCATCGGGTGAACGTTTTACTCGTCTCGTCACCTAGTACAATACAGAAAGGTTTGTACTTGTAAATAGAATAAAAAACATTTTCTTATTCCTTGAAAACTATTAAGAAATACTTATTGAACCATGTATATATGGTCTACGCGGGCTCGTAAAATTTTGGGGCCTACTCACATCTCTAAAGACGACTGGCAGAATATAGCATTTTGTCCGCTTTTTGCTTCTATGCGATGAATGTTTTTTTTCACCTGATGGTAAGAGTAACGTCTGCCCATAACAAATGCTGTGTCAACCAGAATATTTGTGTGATCTAACGGTTCTTAAGTCTCAAATGCCCAGTGATTACGCTAGCTCACAGTGCCCTTAAACCGAAACACAGTAATGCTTGCACACTACTGCTTCACGGCAAAATAACTAGCCCTGGGGTGGTACCTACCTAGACGCATTCCTGCATTACATATAAAATTAAACAGGTTATGGCACGTATATCGTCTGAAACATTTTGTTCTCTAAATGTGAATACAAAGTGAAAAGTTAAACGAGCGTAACCTCGTCGCAACTTCGCTTTGTCTGTGGTGTATTCGAGTGCCTTATTTCGTGAAATGTACATTTGCACCCCGCTGTGTTCTCTCTTTTGTGAACACTCTGTAGCGTCTTGTGAGTAATGACGGGTGCACTGCAAAGTAGGTGGTGTTACGAATAGATGTTTGGATTTTAAAGCATTTAGAAATTTTATAGAAGTATTTTAATAGTTTGGAGACTTTTTTATTTAAAGAAAACAGAAAATTAACGTGAATCAAAGTGAGTGTTAACCATTACTTTGGAAGTCATTTATATTTGTGGCAATTCCAAAAGATGGCGTAGTAGGCCAAAAAATGCCAGAATAAACCTTCAAGAAAAGAGCCTATTCATTTCTCAAAGGCCAGCAACGCATCCCGCTACTCCCCTGGTGTTGCGGATGTTCATGGGCGGCGGTGATCGCTTAACATCACGTGAGCCGCTTGATCGTTTGCCCCATCTTCTATAAAAAAAAAAATCTGCGTAGCACCACACTGCGCTGGATTGGTTAATTGAGACTACACTTTTGTTATTCAATCAATCGATTAATGTATTCTTTGTTGGACACCAGATACGGAAATAAGCCAAATAAGAAAACGCATTTTACAGGATTGTTTACCTGTCGTTACGTCTGTTCACTCTCATAATGTCTGTGACCTCTTTTTACTTCTTCATAAGAACTACTCTTCGTACAGATTTTAGGTTATAATAATGGCAATGCACAAAGTGGGTAGCTTTAATCCAGGTATCAAGACCATCTACTTGGTGAAGTACATAATTTTCTGCATGTGTGAATGGCTGCACGTGTGAATGGACATATCGTGCTGAGTTAAAATATTGCTATTATATGTATTACTACGATCCGTAGTGGCTTGATTTCTGCTCGAAAACAATATTTGTATGGCCTAAAGACAATTGCGCAGTTTGTCTGTAAACACACTCATTATAAAGTAGAAATCGTAGCGAAGTTGGTCATCGTTAAATCGTTAATTATTTTTAGACATAAATAAGGATAAACAATTGAAGTCCGTCTAGGTGGGTACCACCCCAGGGCCAGTTATTTTGCCGTGAAGCATCAGTTTGCAAACATTACTGCGTTTCGGTTTGAAGGGCACTGTGAGCTAGTGTAATCACTGGGCATATGAAACTTAAGAACAGATGTCTCCGGGAGATAGCCTCGTGTGATGTCACACAGAAATGTTCTGAGTGACACAGTATTTGTTATGGGCAGACGTTGCACTAGGGTGGTACCTACGAGTACCTAGACGGATTCCTGCATAGAAATCCTTCGTAATAAATAAATTTAAAAATTAACATCTGTTTTAATGCACCGCACAATTAACTCATTAGAAACATGAAATGAAAAGAAAAGTTTTTATTCACGTTTTATTTGTTTTGGAAAAGCCAAAGGATCCCAGACTATGTGTGCCCAAAGGCCCATTAAAAACTTGCCTAAAAGCTCATTTTTATAACTCACTGCTTGGATCTGAGTTTTCTCATTTTGCCTTTAAGATGACCTTTATTTTTAATTTCTATTTATTCTATCTACAAAATGACTCAGTACGTTAACAGTGTTCTAGACTACTTTTTAAGCCTAATCGAAACTTATATTTGTGGAAACTAAGATGGAATATCACCTGGCCTGATGATAATTTTTTTTTTTTCCAGAAACGATGTAGTCCATAGTTTCTCCTCCATCGTGGGTGCATTTTACAGACATAAATTTGACATGCACAAGACAACCAGCCGCAAGACAAAGGGCCGAAAAACATTAACTTGTGCATTTACACAAATGTTGGCTCCCGCTGGGATTTGAACACAGAACCAGACGCATTAAAGTCAGGTACTATTACCATTACACACCGCGGTTGTCAAATATTTTTTTTTAAATAACGTCGTATTTGATTTCTTAAAATTATATTTAATCTATGACATTTAAGTTAGCATAATTTAAATTTCTTTCAACTTTAAAGCCACAGCGATGAAAAATTAGCGAGAAGTTAGTGTTTCAAAGTTCTTAATTGCGATTTCCGCGAGTTGTTTTAGTTCGGTATTAAACTTTCAGTGGCGCACTAAATAATAACTAATTAAAACTAAGTTCTTCCGCAGCAATAAATAATTATTTAGTATGAATTGCTCTAAAGTGGAATAACTTTGAAAATTATTTTATCATTACTAAATATATTTTTTTGCCCGCGGTTACAGCCGCCGTTTGATTTAAAATAAAACGCTCTAGGGGTTGTAGTGTGATGCTAAATAGCCTATAGCCTTCCTCGTTAAATAGGCTATTCAACATCAAAATATTTTTTCAATTCGTACTTGTTCCTGAGATTAGCGCGTTTAATCATATAAACTCATCAGCTTTATTATATTAATATACATTTACATAAGTACTTAAATAGCTGTGTAAATAAGACATAAATGGTTTTAAAAATTATAAAATCGTGTGTAAAAAGTTTGTGCAGTCTATCAGAGAAATTAATAAATCATGGGAAACAAGAATGCTTCATTATTTACAACCTCCTCAGTAGTATCCCGCGAATGTCACGTTTTCTGGAAATCCCAGGTGTTTAAATTGCAATACTATTATTGTTACGGTATTCTTAGCAGATATTTCCTGATCTGGCTTAAAAGTAAATGAGTTTTGTTCTGAAATATAAGTTACATGTTCAAGGAAAATAAATTGTAATTATGCGGCTGGATTGGAGATGTACTGAGAGTGGTTAGAAGCTTGGACAGGTGCAAATTCACTATATATTTCTATTCTATTATTATTATTTACTTGGGTATTTTAATAGTTTTCTCGTCTGGTTGGGATAAATATAAATATATAGATAAACGTATAAAATAAGATAAAATATATAAGATACTATAAGACATATACTAAACAATACTATACAATACAATAAAACATATAAATAAAATCCCAACTAGACGGGAGCCCTCGGCAGGGGAGACCAAACGGCCGAGGGTTAGGGGGAAAGGGAAAGAAACCGGCGGACGATTCGGGCTGTATCGAGGAGCACCGCCTTCTGTATCTGAGCACGTAGCGGCCCGTCGCGGTGTCCCAGTCGCCTCAGATTATTATTATTATTATAAAGTTTTTGTCAATATTTGTAACATGAAAAAATGAGTACTCGTGGTAACGCAACGGGGAGCACGTAATTTAACTCGTAAACTAACTAACTAACTACTACTAACTAAAATGGCGGTGACTTGGTTCGCCATCCGTCACGTCTCGGTACCCGAGAGAGCGAAAAATAGGCAAATGGTGTTGTCTCTGCCTACCTCAATGGGAACGAGGCGTGAAAGTGCATGAAAAAATCGATTTATCTATCGAACATAAAAATCAGGGTACAATAAAACAAAACAGCCAAAAGTTTAATTGGTTTTCAAATTATTGTAATTTATAATGATTACTTATATTTATGCGAATATTACACATTTAATGAAATGAATTTTACGGATTTCATGACGTTTAATATAAATTCGTGTTCAAATTACACGCGATACAATCCCTAAAATTCGTTTATATTGTAATTTATTTGAAAATTGTCTACGATTTCTATTGGATATTCGCCTTTCCAAATGACTGTAACTGCTCATAGTCCACAAAAGAGATAGAAAGAAAGAAAGAGAGAAAGAGATATCCCACCACCATTTTTATCTTTAACCATTATTAAAAAAAAAACCAGTATCAATAAAACTAATTTTACGGATTTTTATACTTTTATTTTTAATTATTTATAACTCGACGTTTCGAGCGCTTGACAATGCTTTGAATCTGACCACCATATATCACGTTTATAGATAGATAGATAGATAGATAGATACTTTATTCATTGCATAATAGCGAAGAAATACAGTAAAACAATAAAAAGAAAAAACAAAAAAAAAACAGTTATAACTAGAAAAATAGAAATATATCAAATTATAAGAAAAACAGATTAAAAAAAATGTTTAACATACTAAAGTTGCAACCTAATTTTTTTTTTTACTATACGCCACAAGATACTCGTACCGTAAAATCTTTGTTTCAGATAGCAGGAAGGAACTGTGACAAGAAACACCTGGCCACCGAGCTTCAGCATGTTGTGAAGACCCATTATTAGTTATAAATAAATTACATTAAATGCAAAAATAAGAAGTGGCAAAAAGTGATCCTTAAAATTTAAATTGAATTGAAAAAATAAACGGGTACGGTAAGGGGTAGGTAGAAGCCACACACGTAGCAGACTTTTCGCCCCCACGGGAAATGAGACGTGACGAGTGGCGAATCACGTCGCCGCCATTTTGGTAAGAGTTAAAGGTGTAGGAAAGGAAGTTAATTTGCTGAGATTCGCATACAAAATATAAAATGGTACATATTACTCAGTTTTTGAAGAGCACTCCCCGCCCTTCTACAGTTGCGTGAACAAGCAAACTAATATCGCCACCAGACACTCTCCATCACTACGCAATATATTCCACTAAAGCCGAGACCACGACAGATACGTGTTTCACCTCAAAATGAAGCATTATCAAGTGTAGCAGCGAGACGCTGCGTTTCGATGGCTCCGGATTTCGGCTTGACGTTGACTTTTGCGATAACTTGTAGCGTAAGATAAAATGTAATATATGTTTATTTTTCAAAAATAACATTCCTTTAAATCCAACTTAACAGAATCAGAAAGCCTCTTATTAAAATAAGAAAAAACCAAAATTCATTTTCAACTTTCAAGTGAAGCAAGTAACTCACTGTTGAACATTTCAAAATCTCAACTCGGCCGCAATGATGAAGTTGAGCCGCAACATAGCTTCTTAAGTTTTAATTGCAAAAGCCGTCAGTAATTTTATAACAAAATTAAGGATAAATAGTTTTCTTAGCAAATCAACTTTATTTCTTTCCTTTATTATAATTAATTTGCGAAGAATAACACTTGATTATTACACACTATTACCTATTTGTTTTTTAAGTGATTACTGTTTCATAATATGTTCAGTATAGAGACAACTGCGTGGAAAAAGTGTAGCTATGGTAGTTGTCAAGTAAAAAAACCACGCACAAATTGATGTTTTTCTTTTCTTTTATTGTATAAAGTGATGAAACGAGCAAAACGTTCACCTGATGGTAAGTGCAACGTTTGCCCATAACAAATGCTGTGTCGCACAGAACATTTCTGTGTGACACCTCACTGTGCCCATCACCCTGAAACATCAGTTCTTAAGTCTCAAATGCCCAGTGATTACGCTAGCTCACAGTGCCCTTCAAACCGAAACACAGTAATGTTTGTACACTGCTGCTTCACGACAGAATTACTGGCCCTGGGGTGGTACCTACCTAGACGGATTTCTGCATAAGAATCCTACCACCACTATGACTTAGGCTAAGTATAAATCTTCCGGATGCCAATCAGAAGCTACGCCTATAAATTAGATAATTATTATTTTCCTACTATCGCCTAGTAATTAAAGCGTCGTACGTAATAGTGTAAAAGATTAAGGGATACATGCGTTATGATACGAAGAAAGGTTGGATCCAATTTTAAAAAAATCGATACCCACACTACAACATTGGATCTCTTCGGAAGAGCAAGAAACTTTTTTTAGTTTTCTTTTTTTTATATTTAACATTTCAAATTATGATGTAAAGTAAAATAAGGTGAAGTTTCAGCCTATAAATGTCCCACTGCTGAGCACAGGCCTCCTCTTATTTCTGAGAGGGTTTTGGAGCTAGGAAGAATCCGCCACGCTTTGATTTTCGGACTGCACATGTCCTCGAAATATTTCTATTCCTCGGACATGCAGGTTTCCTCACGATGTCTTCCTTCACCGCTAAGCACGTGATAAATCAGCACTTAAAATTGTAGAACAATATTAGAGGTGCTGGCACCGGGGATCGAACCCAGGTTACTCGCTTACTATGAAATTAAAGGCGAGCACCAGGCCCCTGAGCTACCACGGCTCATGTATATATATGTATTTATAAGTTCACGCCTTTTTCCCCATATAAGGGGTAGACAGAGGCGAAAGATGTAGCCCCCCACCACCAACCCCTCCTCACCCCCGCCGGAAACGAAACGAACCACGTTGCCGCCATTTTAGTACGAGTCGAAAGAAAAATCTGACTCTCCGTTCACACGAGCTAACTCGCTTTCTGAACCAATAAAAACTGTCCTTAGTCACCTCTTACGACACCTTGGTAGGTGCTACTCTACTCTGCTGGACATCTATCGGCACATATATGTGTGAATGTAATACGATTTCAATTACCCATTACAAATATGAAAGATTGCTTTCTATAATTCTATAACAACTTGTGATACATATATAATGCATTGTCAATTAAAAAAAAAACGATGTGGATGACAAATTTCAGCATTCAAAAAGTGTCGTAATCTCCGTATTATGTCTTACGTGATCCAAGATAGAATTATTTCGGCGAATTGCAATTCCTGCGCGATAAATTAACTGTCAATATGTTTCTCTGTACGCTCATAGTGAGTAGAACACATTAATCCAAACTATCGACAGTTTGTATCGTTAACGAACATCTAATGTTCAATTCAACTAAATAACGACTCTAACATATTGGCCGCTGACCACGTTAGACGTCTGAGAACGCGTTCCATTTGCTGTAATTACATTTTAGAGCATGCGAGTAAGCGATTGTAGTCATTCGTAAACCTATTGCTGAAATAATATTAATAACTATATCGGATTTGAAAACTACTGTAAATAGCATAAAGGTATAGTTTGGAAAACCATTTTGTTATGCAATGTTTAATTGAACTAAGTTTCCTCCATTCTGGGATTCTTCCAATGTGGTTCTGCCTATATCCAGTTACGAATACTTCATCACGTTTAATTTTTTCTATTTATGACCCGACGTTCCGAGCTCTTTCAAAAAATGTCACAAAGTTGAGATATTTGATGTCCTGATGTCATTAGTCCGGGGTACTTTTGAGTATTAATAATTAGTTTTTTCCAATCCAGAATGATAACATTAAATAGTTAATACTTACGATTTTAACTACTTGGTGGAAGTCCATTGTTTGTTTTAATTGTACTATAATTAAGGAAATTACAATTGAAGTTATTCCATACACTTTTCTCTTTATTTTTAACATCTACCTATTTCACTTCAAAAGGTTTTTCAAAGGTAATCATTTTATAACTTACCAGCCTTATACGTCTTACACATACGGTTTTATGCAGGTATGTTATGGTTCGAGATACGAGAACGACGATACGGTCACACAAGACAACCCAACAGAAGGTGAATCTGGGTTTCTTTGAGGTCTTACAGCTCTCTTATCAGCCGGAGCCACAAACCAGTTCACATCCTGAGACTTGAATCCCTCTGCAATACACCTTCCCCACTGTGCTGTATCCTCAGCGAGCTCCTCCCATTTTGTTGGACTTACGTTAAATGCGATCATGTGACGCTTGACATACATGCATACAGTCACGCCTTTTCCCATGTAAAGGATAGGCAGAGGCCGCTCGCGTAGCCTACTTTTCATCCTCGCGATGAACGAGACGGGTGCTCAACATCGTCGCCGCCATTTTTACAAGTCAAAAAATTCTTACTTCCCCTTTCATTCCCACGAGCACGATAGTGACAGCATTGAATATTATGGTGTTGCTCTGCACGAATAAAGGCTGTCCGTACAATAGCTTAGTCGCCTCTTACGACACCTCGGTAGGAAAGAGGTAGGCGCTGTTCTACTCTACGGGTCATCTATCGGTTGATACGCTTGAGGCAGTCTTCAAAGCGCAGCCAAGGTCTTCTAACACCTCTCTTAGCATCTGCAACGGTGTCAAGTTAAACTGTGGCGAACGGGAGGAATCAAGACCATATGTCGGGTACCAGTCATCGAAGCGTGGCTGATTGAGCAAAGAAGTGAGACTAGGCACTGGTGTAAGTTCGAGCACTCTGGTGGCAGCGGATTCCATTAAGTGGTCGTGCGAATGCCGAAAAATGCACAGTCGGTGAATGCGATGATAATGAAAGTGATGACGATGGAATGATGTAAAATAATTTATCACCCTACTCATGCCTGTTAATGTCGTAAAGTCAGCTTAGGAAAATGCTGGAAAAGCCTCATGATATCCGAGATACTTCTTTTATTTTCTTAATTGGAGAAAGTGACGAGACCAGCAAAACGTTCACCTGATGGTAAATGCAACGTCCGTCCATAGCAATGCTGTGTCACCCGGAACATTTCTGCGTTCCCTGAGACGTCAGTTCTTAAGTCTCATATGCCCAGTGATTATACTAGTTCTGAGTGCCCTTCAAACTAAACCACAGACATATTTGCACATAATTTCAATAACTGTATCTGCCGTGGTATCAGTTATTCTAAGTAACCATCTAAAATATGGCCGACCTCAATTATTTAAACGGGTGACGGGCAGCAGATACTTAGGTCACCGACCCGCCATGAATATAGTAAATGGTCCCTTTCTTGTGAGATGCCTACGTCCATCAGTTTATTGTTTACATACTAGTGAAAACTATACTAAAAATATATGTAGGCAAGTCCTACTATGTAAATTATTATGAATATAAGAGGGTACATTCGGTTGTACGAATCAGAAAATAAACCGCTGCTCTTCTGGATAGTTAAGCGTTTTATTTAATCTACTGTCAAATATAACGAGTGTGGCGCAGTCGGCAGGATTCCAATCTATACTCCCAAAAGTTAGTAGGTAAGACCAAGACGTAGCCAATTTTGATAAAAATATTTTTTAATGGAATTAACTGACAAGACGAGCAAATTGATAATCTGATGAAAAGTGCAACATCTGGCCATAATATAACATAACAAATATGTAACCCAAAGAATTTGTGAGTTCTTAAGTCTCAAATGCACAGTAATTACCCTAGCTAACAGGGCCCTTCAAACCGAAACACATTAATATTTCGGTTTGAAGGGCCCAGTGTTTCGTGCACTACTGCTTGACGGAAGAATAACTGGCACTGATATGTTTGTTACCTGCATGTATTCCTGCATAAGAATCCTACCACGGCTAGTACAATTCCACAAGTATATTTATGCTGAATATTATAAAAAGTCCGTGGCCGGGCAATCGCCTTATATTTCATAGTCCATGAGTGGCCTGATTTCGATCCCCGGTGCCAGCACTTCTGAAATTTTTCTGCAATATTCACTGTTCAGCGGTGAAAAAAAACATGGTTAGGTAAACCTTCATATCTAAGGAATTAAAAATACCTACCAACCTCCATTGCAGCAGCGTAGCGGACTCTTTCTGGCTCCAAAACTCTCTCATAAATTAGGGTCTTGGATCCCGTGGCCCGTGTTGAGCAGTGGGATATTAATATTAAAATAAGAAAGTTACAGTGATGGTGCTCGTGGACTTTTCTAATGCTTTTAACACAGTCGACCACGATTTACTCCTAGCTGTTTTTTCCCATCTTAAATTCGCTCCCACAGTCTTGGAGTGGTTCTCTTCTTATCTTCGCGGGCGTCAACAATCCGTCCACGTGGGGCAAAAGACCTCTCAGTGGGCTGATCTCGTTTCGGGCGTACCGCAAGGCGGAATACTTTCTCCCATAATCTTCTCAGTTTTTATTAACTCTATCACTTCTAGTATAGATTGTTCGTACCATCTCTATGCAGACGACCTTCAACTTTATGTGCATTCTAGTGTTGACGAACTCCACGGCGCGATTGCTTGTTTGAATACTAATCTGCAGTCTGTTTATAATTGGTCGTCGCGCTTTGGAGTCTCGGTCAATCCTACGAAATGCCAAGCAATGCTCGTTGGTAGCTCAAGAATGTTAGGTAAAATTGACTTCGACGCTTTGCCTTTCGTCTATTATAATAACAATGTGATACCGTTTACTAGCTCAGTAAAGAATCTTGGGCTGATTATTGATAACAATATGAACTGGGGTAGACAGGTTACCGAAATCAGCCGTAAAGTTTCAGCCAAGTTGCGATTACTCTACCGTTTAAAAATTTTTCTTCCTTTTAAGACCAAGCTCATGCTTGTGCAAACGCTTATTTTACCGATTTTTGATTATGCAGACGTGTGTTACATAGACTTGAACAATGACCTTCTTAACAAGCTAGAGCGCCTTTTCAACAACTGCATCAGATACGTTTTTGGTCTTCGAAAGTATGACCATATCTCTTATTATCGATCTCGCCTTAACTGGCTCACTATCAGACAGAGGCGTAATTCTAGAATTTTACTTGTTCTCTTCTCTATTTTAAATGATCCTACTACCCCCTCGTATCTTAAGGATAAATTTCAGTACCTTTCTTTAACCCATGATAGGGTTCTTCGTTCCTCATCTAACCTTAAGATTAGTATTCCACAACACTTCACCGGTTTCTTTGGTAACTCTTTTGTAATACAGGCTACACTCCTCTGGAACTCCTTACCCGAAGACATTAGGAAAATTTTTAATAAGCTGACGTTCAAAACACTTATTCGAGAACTTTTTTTAAAATCTTCTTCGTAAGTTTATATCAATTTTGATCTTTTCTTTCTTTCATCGGTCATTCTGTAATATGTATGTATATATGTATGTATATATCAGTTTTACGTGTATGTATATTTAAGTGTATATATCTGTGTAAATATTTATGTGTAATATGATTTGAAATATTATTTTTATCGATATCTAATCATCAATATTCTAGTACAATTAGCGTATTGTTTTTATTAGCATGAAGTTAAAATGATGAATTCGTAAAGCACCTATAACAATGTCTCTCTATGCCTTGGGTTGACTGGGAGAGAATGCCAAAAGGCATTAAGTCCGCCCTTTGTAATCCTTTTTTTTTAATTAAAATTAGGTGAATGCAATAAAGAATAAATAAATAAATAAATAAATAAATAAATAAATAAATAAATAAATAAATAAATAAATAAATAAATAAATAAATAAATAAATAAATAAATAAATAAATAAATAAATAAATAAATAAATAAATAAATAAATAAATAAATAAATAAATAAATAAATAAATAAATAAATAAATAAATAAATAAATAAATAAATAAATAAATAAATAAATAAATGAATAAATAAATAAATATTAAGAGTTACTTTACTTTATTTTTATTTACGCGGCGATTGCGTTGAATATTCTAAACTTGGAGAAGACTCATGTCCAGCAGTGGACTGTTTATAGATTAATGATGATAACTCATCATCATCAACGTTACAGCCCATCGCAATCCTATAGGACATAGGCCTCCTCCACCTACATCCATCGACTTCTCGCAAAACCATGCAGGTCGTTGCTCTATCGAGATTCACATATAAATACATGAATATTATTAATTTTTTAAATAATAAAAATATAAAATGAAGAATGGTCTGAAGGGGTCTCCTTGTAAAGCACGTTGTAATTTTAGACAAGATTCAATAATAAATATATAAGTATAAAGCAAACTCGAGCAGACCAGCCTCCACCAATAGCATCTATTCACAAGAATGAAGCATGAGGCAGCTATTGGCCTCCTCGTCAATTTTAAAGGGAATTGGACGAACAGTCACATGACGCCGCCACAAGCAGAGACATTAAAGCGAGTATGACATACTAAAGTTCACCAAACAACATTTAGTCTACTAAGATTATTGTCCTTTACTTTACAGAGTGCACTTATAATCTACCACAAGGCTATTAACAATTTTTTGTTTGTAATAAACGTTACATCGTAAAAACAAACCAAAACATGATTATACCAGTATACATATATTTCTTAGCAGATTACAAAATAACACGTCATTTGTTACGTTATTTGATATCAAACTGGATGGATACTTTCCATGCGTCCTTATCATTGAAATAATAATTCAAATTGTAATAGGCTTTGGAGCACAGACATTTTTTTTTTTCATTTTAAGTTTTAAATTTAGTCTCTGTTAGAATCACTATATGTTCCGGAATTTTTTAATTTACTAAATTTGTGATTTTCTAGTTTATTATTATTTCTTAATTTTAAACTATGTCCCACTATTATTCGGAAATTGTTTATTTTTCTTCTTCTCTTCTTTTCTTTCTAACAGTTCCTTTAGCGAGCGCATATTATAAATTGCGCGAACGGTTCCTATCTGAACCGTAATAAAATAAATATTGTGTTCACGTCATCCGCATATCCACAATAATACTATACCATTAGACATCAAGCTGTGATAATAGCTAAAGTAAAATAATCTTGCAGTGGCTATATCCGTAATATGTCGTATCTTTCTTAGAGTTTATTAGTTAAGGTACTCGTATCTATATGTGGAACCCACTGAAGCTTACAATCTAATGTGATTCCCAAAAATACGGTGCCATCAACAAGCTCTAATTTATCGTTTCGCAAAAATATATCATTTTGTACCGTTTTTACATTTGGTAATGCAAATTAAACGCATTTTATTTTTATGTATATAGTACTAAATTGTTTGCATAGAACTAATCTCAAATATTATTCAGGGCACATATTTCATTTAGATTCTCAGTTTTACAACTGACCGTAAATATTAGTATTGCAAACTATACTATATTTGTAAAATTTTGGACTAGATAAGGTAAATCCTTATATATAGACAAAAAACAAAAATTGGCCTAGAATAGATCCTTATGGTACAATCATTTTTACTTGAGAGCCTACATAGTGAGAAGCAGTAATCTAAACCATTTGTATCATATTACTAAGATAATAATCCAACAATAGAAGAGCTAGCTCTTCTAAACCATAACATTTTAGTTTACAAAGCAGAGTTTTGTGATCTACGCCATCAAACGCTTTAGGTAAATCACAGAATACGCCAATGGCATTCTGGGACTCCGTCCAAGCACTGTAAATGTATTGAATAAAATTTTCTCCTGCATCAGTTATGGAGCGCCCTTTGGTAAAACCAGACAGATAACTTATCATTTTTTTAACATAGTTATTAATCATGTACCTATAATTCAAAAAATTAATATTCTCGCATTACACTTACTTCAAAGAGCAATACATATCCCACATTTACATAAAAGTGAGAAATAAAGTTATGCTGTCTAATACGTTAGAAACATTCCTTTGTGTAGAGTTTGGGGGGAAATAACTTTTCATTGTCTAAGGAAACTAGCGAACTTTTTCTATTTCCTGGACTTTGTTCATCTTAACTCTTTACGAACTTTGCAGGAGTATGTTGAAATATGGAATTTATTTTCAACTAATTTCGAGTATAATATGCTGTCACATGGAAAATTTTCAACAATTTTAAAACGTTTACTGTTTTAGAAATGTATGTATAAAATTATAAATTGAACACCAGTGAGACTCAATTTACTCTACAAGAGTTTTATTGTAAAAGGAACTTACAATTCTTTAGATTACTCAATTTATCTTGCTACTTTAATAAAGCTGAAGAGTTGGTATGTCCGAACGAACTAATCTCAAAAAAATACTAATTCAATTTAAAAAAAAAAGTTTTTATTTTGATATATTTTGAATTAGTTAGCACTAATACTGAGAAAAGTTTTAGGGCCGCTTGTACCAAATTCTATTAAAATATTTTTTTAAATTAATTTAGTTCATCATAATCATTATCGTTTCAGCCTATCACTAGTCCACTGCATAGGCCTCCCCCATAGATTGCCACAAAAGTTTGTAGCTCTCATTTTGGGGGGATTTCGCTATAGTGGACACGATTGGCGGGCGGGTTGACAACCGCAGTTTACTTATTCAAATGTTCCAGGAAGATGCTGCTGCTCACACGTCTTTCTTTATACTTTCGCGATGTCGACTTTTACGACACACACGGGATGAGGTGGCAATACCTTGCACTGATTTATCTTAAACGCATTTAGGGTTGTCTTGTGTAGCGTCAAATGTAAATTTATTTTAAACGAAATTATCTACGTGGCCCTTAGGCTATTAAAGTATGGTGTTAAAGCGCCGCACGGTAGGAACTGAATATTACTGAGAAAGGCCGAAGTGTGAATGCCTCAAGTCAGTGAGGTACGAGTACCATGCCGTATGGCGCAGTCATATGGTTACCCTAGTTTACGCGGCTGAAACCGCGGGGCACAGCTAGTATTAAAACTTTTTTTTTTTTTGGTTAAAGTGATGAAACGAGCAAAACGTTCACCTGATGGTAAGTGAAACGTCTGCTGAAACAAATGCTGTGTCACCCGGAAAATTTCTTTGTGACACCACACAGTGCCCATCACCCTGACACAAAAGTTCTTAAGTCTCATATGCCCAGTGATTACGCTAGCTCACAGTGCCCTTCAAACCGAAACACAGTAATGTTTACACACTACTGCTTCACGGCAGAATAACTGGCCCTGGGGTAGTACCTACCTAGACGGTTTCCTCCTGCATAAGAATCCTACCACCAGTAAAATGTTATAAAAGTTATTTAAATGTTATAAAAATAAAATGCATTTTATTATTGATAACATATTTTTAATAAGTTTCGTTTTTTTTTTATTTCATCTATCTATGTTTATTATTTTTCAAACGTCTGTTTTTTAGTCGGTATGAAATATCTCCCTTAATTTATGTTTGATACGCCAGTCAACTTGCGTCAACAAGATACTTGAATAATAAAATAAGACGCCATAGAGTTGTTGACAAGAGTTTAACAAAGGAACATAAAGACAGTATAATGACTGATTCACACGAAGTCATACCAATGGATAGTAATACGAATCAGCGGAATGTTAAACAAGAAAGACGGTATCAGACCACCCCTTGGACGACGATTCTAGAAACAAGGGACATATGAATTCCATCGGTGTAAAAGCAGCGGCAGTCGAGCGACACGAGCAATTCATTAGAATCAAGGCATCGACATAGTTACTCTGTTCATTGGACTTGTACAAGTGCAATTTCACATATTTTATATTAGTATTTAGATTAAAAGTTGTATTTGTAATAAATAATTTTTTTTTTAAAAAGAATATCGTTTGAGATATTTTGACTGGCGCCCAACGTGGGGCTCAGTAGAAGCAGTTCTTAATTCCAGGAATCAATCAAGAGTTCAAGATTTTTGGAAATAAACCCAAAGTCGCTCAAGAAGATTACCGAAGGATTACTGCGTGACTCTCAAGTCTTAAATACTGAGAACCATACAAATAAATTTGTCAAAATACCGAAAATTATGTGGATTTGAAAGGTGATCATCAGCTGGCAGTTGTGAGTACTTTCGTATTATCCTAAATACTCCAAAATTCCGCTCCTAAGATCCCCGATACTTGTACTTAAAGATAAGAACAGTATAACTAGAATGCCTGACTCTCCATTCGTCAGAACTGAGAGTAATATTAACTACGTGCCATCTGCACCTAGTACATCACAGGTCCCTATTATTCAAACAAATATGGACCCAATTAAATTGATAGGCTTCGTCCCTACGTACGACGGAGACTCATCAAGTCTTTATAGTTATTTAAATAGCGCAAAGCAATGGTTAAAATTTGTAGGAGAAAGTCCACAAAATGTTATGTTATTATTAAGTAAATTAACAGATAGAGCAGCAATAGCTATATCTATGATAGACCATGATTTTAGATGGGAAATAATTGAAAGTAATTTAAAAATAGAATGTGGAGATAATAGAGAATTTAATACTTTATTAATTGAATTATCTTATGTAAAGAAAAAAGGTAGTTATAAGGATTTAATTTTTGAACTTAAACAAAAGTTATTTTTTATTAAAAGTAAATTACAAGATAGATATAGTGATATAAAATTAATAGAAGGTATAATAGAACCATATATAAATACAGCACAAAATACATTAAGGAATAGTCTTCCCTTTCATGATCAAATTCACGTTAGTAATTGTACTTTTAATGAAACAGTGCAAAGATATTTACATTTAGAAGCAGAAGGACGATTTGATAATATAAGACAAAAATTTTCAAGCGTTCTGCCTACCCCAAAATCCTTTCATAACGTACAAATGAATAAGCAATACTTCAACATGCCAACACAAAGGCCCATTAAAATTTTCCAACGAATCGTTCCATGAACACACGAAGACAAAACATGCTATTTAATACGCGACAGACATGGACACCTAACCCAAACAATGTGTTCGCGAGACCTAAACATGAATACTTCGCGCGGCGATTTGAAAATTTTCCACAACGTCCGCAACCGCTTGAGACAGGAGACGTGTCGATGAGAACGGCGTTAAGTCTTTTTTACCGTATTTCGAAACGGATAATCCTAAGTTAAAAATATTAATAGACACAGGTAGTCAGCGTTCATTCATAACGAATAAAGCGCAAAAGGAATTTTTTCCTGAGTTTTGGAAACCAGAGAAATTTAGTGTTAGGACGTCACATAATATAACGGTATTATAGAAACTCCTTTTTGGTGTAAATATTTTGGTGAGGATAAATGAATTATGAAGTTCTATATTTATGATTTTAGTAATAAATACGATATTTTAATGGGAACCGAAATGTTAGAACAAATAAATGCGATTATAGATTTAAAAGAAAGAAAGTTAACGTTACCAGATAGGGAGATATTAATTTTTCACATGACGTACGATGACAATTTAAACATTAGAGACTTATGTAAAACGTATGAAGATTTATTTACGGAAGATATAACAAATAGTGCCACAACTAAAATAAAGCACTGTATTAATTTAATAAACGATGAACCGATTTATCAGAGACCGTTTAGGTTGCTTCAAATACAACAAGAAGAGGTTCGTAAGCAAATAAGTAAATTATTAAATGAAAAAATAATTAGAAACTCGGAATCTCCATGGTCAGCTCCCGTTCATTTAGTTCCAAAAAAATCGATCAAATCGATCAATCAGGAATTAAAAAATGGCGTATGGTAGTAGATTATAGACGTTTAAATGAAAGAACTAAGTCAGATAAATATCCTCTACTTAATATAGAAGAGTTATTTTCGAAGTTGCAAGGAAATAATTATTTTACAACTCTAGATTTAACGTCAGGTTATCATCAAATAATGATGGATGATAAATCAATTGAATTAACAGCATTTAGTACACCTGATGGTCATTATGAATTTATGAGAATGCCATTTGGTTTAAAAAATGCCCCAGCTACGTTTCAAAGAATGATGAATAATATATTAAATAACGAAATAAATAAAGACATATGTTTAGTTTACTTAGATGACATAATTATTTACTCGAAAACGAAGCAAGAACACATAAATAAGCTTCAACAAGTTTTCGAAGCATTAAGAAAAGCTAATTTAAAAATAAATAAAAATAAATGTGTATTTATGGAAGAAGAGATTGAATTTTTAGGACATGTATTAAATAAAGAGGGATTAAAACCCAATAAAAAGAAAATAGAAGCAATACAAAAATTTCCTGTCCCTAGGACACTGAAAGAGGTTAGATCATTTCTAGGACTAGTAGGTTATTATAGAAAGTTTATACCAAACTTAAGTAAAATAATAAAACTGCTAACGGAAGCAACTAAAAAGAATGCTATATTTAATATTAAAGATAAAAAATATTTAGACCTTATGTCTATGGGAGAAAGTTTATTTTAAGAACTGACCATAAAGCTTTAATATGGTTAGCTAAATTAAAAGAACCAAATCAAAGATTAACTCGGTGGAAATTAAAATTACAAGATTACGATTATGAAATAGAACATGTTAAAGGAAAAGACAACTATGTTGCCGACGCTTTAAGTCGAGTAGAAATTCATCACACGCAAGGAACTTCCTCGTTGAATAATTCTAATAATTTAAATAATAATTCAAATAATTCAAATAATTCAAATAGCTCAAGTATGCGTGCTAATTTAGGCGATAACTTAAGTTTGTCAGAAATTTCACAAACTAGTGAATCAAGATGAAACAATACATTCGAATCGAGAAAATAGTGATGAAGGGATTCCTATAATAAATGCGTACCCCCCTAAAAGATTAAGAAGGGTAATATTTGAAATAGCTCCTTATAAAAAGGCAGTTAGAGAAAATAATATTTGGTATTTTTATATTCCCCCAGAGGAGGAGGAACAAACAATTAAAGAATTAATGAAGAAAAGTAAGTTACTTTGCTAAGATCCGCATGCAAAATGTAAAAATGGTGTATATTACCTAGTTTTTTGAAGTGCACCACCCGCCCTCCCTCAGTAGCGTGCACAAGCAAACTAACACCGCCACCAGGAACCGCCACCAGGTACCCTCCACCAACCACTACAATACTACCACTAGATAATATACACCACTGAAGTCGAGAACACGACACGTGTTTCGCCCCAAAACGAGGCATTATCAAGCGTAATAGACTCTACGACAGACGGCCGCCGAAAAATTAAATTAAAGAATTTATGTTAGAATATTTACCTAGAGAAAAATATGCGTTTATAATTCCTAATGATGAATTATATTATAAAGTATCAGAAGTATATAGAAAATATTTTGATCATACTAAATTTAAGCCTGTAAGATATATTAAATCATTAATAGAAGTAGATAATAAAGAGGAACAACTTAAATTAATTAAAGAATATCATTTACTAAATAATAGACATGCAGGTATTGAAAGCGTTTATAAACAATTAAAAGAAAAATATTACTGGGAAAAAATGAAAAAGTATATTAAGAAATATATATTAACGTGCGAGTTATGTCAAAAAGAAAAATATAATAGGCACCCTAATGTAACATTAGCATTAGAAACGGAAACTCCACGCGAACCAATGGAAGTGTGGCATATAGACTTTATGTCATTAGAAAGAGACTGGTATTTAACAGTCATCGATAAATTTTCCAAATATGCTATAGTAAAACAATCAGAAAAAAGTAAAGTTTATGATACACTAGCAGAAATTTTTGCAATGATAGGATCACCAAATAAAATAATTCATGATGGAGAGCAATCATTTTGTAGTGAATTAATTAATGAATTATTTAAAACATATAATATTATAAATCACACAACTACACCGCAAAATCATAAATCTAACTCGGATGTAGAAAGATTGCATAGTACGATTCAAGAATTATTTAGGTTACAAAAGGATTCAGACCTAGATAAAAATCAAAAAATAAATTTTATAACACATGCCTATAACGACACAACACATAGTGTTATAAATATGTCTCCATTTGAGGTACATTTTGGTAGGAAACCAAAAATAAGAAGTTTCGATAATTTAAAAGAAGTTATACAAAGCTATACTAATCAACAAAAAGAATTTATGAGTAAGTTAAATAAAAATATTCATAAAGTGTTAAGAGAAGAAAAAGTTAAGAGAAATGAAAGAATTAATAAAAAGATTGAAAATTGTAAAACATTTAAAATAGGTGATATAGCATATTTAAAAAACAGTAAGGCAGATATAAAACAAAGTCTAGATTTTTAGGACCTTATAAAATATTAAGTTGTGAAGATAACAATAAGTATAAGTTAAGTAACGGTCGAACTTATCATGTCGAGGAACTTTGTGTTACAGATGCCTCATTACTTTGGGATACAAGTTCAGACCGCTCAATCCAAACGAACACATAGTGTTAGTGGAAACAAAACACACTCGTGTAATCGAGGGAAAGTGGACAATTATTCATAAGTTAGATATGAAACCTATATTAGAGAGTAAAGAATGGTTATTGAATAAAATTAGTACCTTTATAACAGATCCTAAATTGGATGATGTTAAACATATTTATGATAGAATATATATTATAATTAATCATGTACAAGAAATTTGTAATCATTTAAATATACAAAGTAGAGTTAAAAGAGGTCTTATTAATGGATTAGGATCTATAATTAAATTTATTACAGGAAATCCTGATAATGATGATCTTGTAAAAATCCAAACGGATTTAGAAACTTTAAGAGTTACATATAATAAGCAAATAGCTATAACAAATGATGTATTAGAAGAATACAACAATCAAATAAATAAAATAACAGATATTCAGAAAAGAATTGATAGTCAATTTACTGAAATTATATCTAGTAAAAAACAACCAAGGATAGCCTTAAGTTTTTTGTTACAAGCACAAACGTTACAAGACGTTACAGAAAGATTAGCAACTGCGATTACCTTTGCAGAACATCATATGTATCATTATAGTATAATACAATCACATACTTTACAAGAAACCTTGAATATTATACCAAAAGATGTAATGATTTCTAGTAATATAAATAACATTGGACCATTTATTAATGTGAATTGTAAAATTATAGATAATATTATATACTTTATGTTAGAGATACCTTTGGTTAAGCCTATTGTATATGAAACAAGAAAAATTGTACCAATAATCCAAAGTTATCCTTCCTGTTCCTTTCCTTTAATGCGAAAAGTCACTCTCGTATATACGAAAAGTGAAATATATGAAGTCGAAGATTGTATGGAACTCGACGAATTAATTTGTAAAGGAAGTATTTTACAAGAAAATACTTGTGAAACAGAAATATTAAGAAATACAAATACAAACCAATGTAATATTGTACCGATTAAATGTCCAGAAGAGGATTTAAGGGAAATATCATCAAATGTAATATATATTTACTTAAATAAAACACAAGAAATTAAAATTAAGTGTGAAGGAAATAATGAAGAAACTTCGTGGATAAAAGGCTCATACTTGTTAAACGGCGAAAATTGTGAAGTCTCTATAAGTAACATCAAGAGGTTTAAGACAAAGAAATCAGAAGATAAAATAAAATTTGCAAACTTAGAGATAAAGAATAAAGAAAATATACCAGAAATCGAATTAAGCTATGACAAAGACAAGATGACTGCTAAGTTAAAACAAATACAAGAAATAAAAGAGTTGAAGACTCAAGAAAAACATAACTATATTAAATATGGTATATTAACTTTAGTCATGATTTTTTCCTTTTATTTACGCGAATATTACACATTTAAATAAAACTACTTTTTTACGGATTTTATCGCGTTTAATTTTGAATTATTTTTACCCAACGTTTCGGATGCTTTACAGCACCCATGGTCACGGGGGGACTGAGGTGACAGTTGTCCCGATGTCATAGTTAACCCGGAGTACCTTCAGCTTTTAATTATTATTTTTAGTCCGATCTACGCAGAAAGAGCTTACTGTGTCTTGAAGCCTTGCAGTGGTATGCTTGGTTTTTGATTTAATTTTATTAATAATAGGATCAACCATCTTCCCTATTGAAATTAGGATGTTTTTTAATTTCAATAGCCTCGCGAATCATCCTTGGTAGGAATCGATGTTCTTTTGCAAGGATTTGTGGTCTATCAAATCTGATGTAATGGTTGGGATGATCCAGAACATGGTCACAGACTGCAGACTTCCTAGAGCGTCGATGCTTCACATCAGCTATGTGTTCTTTAACGCGGGTTTTAATGGATCTTTTAGTTTGCCCTATGTAAGAGAGACCACATTCACAATCCAGCTTGTATACTCCTGCATCTTGTAGAGGGATGTTACACTTGACAGATGGTAAAAACTGACTTATCTTCTTCGGCGGCTTGAAAAATGTTCTTATAGAAGCTCGCTTCAAGATATAGCCAATCTTGTCCGTGACTCCTCTGTCATATGGAAGAACAGCAGGTACACGCTCGACTGTGGCCGGTTTCACTCGGTCACTGCGACGAAGGCGCGGAACCCGAAGCTTGTTGTCTTGCAAAACTTGCTTGACATGCTGAAGCTCGGCGGCCAGGTGTTTACTGTCACAGATCCCTTGTGCTCTCTGAAACAAAGATTTACCCACGGTAGCTAACTGTGAAGGATGGTGGTGAGATTCACCATTTAAATACCTATTTGTATGGGTCTTTTTTCTATACACAGTGTGACACAAGGTGTTATTAGGATTCCGAATTACTAACACATCCAGAAAAGCTAAAGAGTTATTTGCCTCTAACTCCATTGTAAATTGAATTTTAGAGTTTAGGGAGTTAAGGTGGTCTAGAAATGCAGTTACTTTATGCGATGGTAAAATTGTGAAAGTATCATCTACATACCGCTTGTAGAATCTTGGATTTACAGGAGAAGTAAGGAGGGCTTTCTCCTCAAAGTCTTCCATGAAAATGTCGACGACAATGGGAGATACTGGGGAGCCCATCGCCACACCATCTACTTGCTTGTAGTACTGTTCCTTCCACAATAGATAGCCAGATGTAAGGCAATGTCTAAGTAGTTCTGCATATTCTGCTGGCATGTTGTTCTCCGCTAGCTTCCTGGATACAATTGAGATGCAGTCTTCTACAGGTAGGCATGTGAATAGCGACTGGACATCAAAACTGACCATAGTTTCATTGTCAGTAAGATGTAGGTCTTTAATCTCACTGAGTCAGTGAGATTAAAGACCTACATCTTTTTGGGGCGAAACATTGTAAGATTAAAAGTTGTATTTGTAATAAATAAATATTTTTTTAAAAGGAATATCGTTTGAGATATTTTGACTCGCCATTATTTTGATTGTTTTTCTCTCTCATGACAAAAAATAAGTAAATGTCTTAAAATTAATGTTGTCGTTAAAAAAAATATTAAAAATATTGTAGATTGCTTCGGGCTGATGTCCGCAACTCCACGTCTATGCGCGTATTTCTAAAAAGATTGATTTTGTTTTTATTTTATTTTATTTTACAGCTTTTCGGACAACTTGAACCTTTATAACATCTACGTGAGTACGCTTATAGGGAGGATATTTATTGTTCCCACATATTTGTAGCTAAATTAATAGTTGTAGTAAATAGAGTTAAAGATACGGTATCAGTGCTGTCACAGTTATTTATATTATATAAGCTATTGTTTATAAAATTAAGATGTATAAAAATTTCGTAAATCCTTGCTGCTATTAAGAAATAAAATCCGTAACGATGCTTTCCAACTGATGAATGATGAATGGCAACGTCGTACCGGTAAACGCAGTGTAGGGCGACCCCCCACTAGATGGAGCGATGACCTGCATCGTTTTGCGGGAAGTCGATGATTGCAGGTGGCTCAGGATCGCGTTCTGTTCCAATCTATAGGGGAGGCCTATGTTCAATAGTGCACTATGATAGGCTAAAATGATGATGATTAAGAAATATATTTAAAGGACGCCGCTGATCGTAGAACAAAGCCTAACGCCATATACTGTCAATTTGGAAATCAAAAAGAGTTAAGTTTACTATCATGAATGACGCCCAAGTATCTAGGCATCTACTCCCTAAACACTACCTCAATCTTTAAAAAATATAACTAAATTTAAAAACAACACGCTTACGTGAATAGGATATAACAAGGCATTTGGACACATTTAGATCATTATTTATTTATTAATTGTTTTTAAAAGAAACAAACAGCTATAAACATTAAATTACCACAAATGTATAAATCATTAATTTAACTTAACAGGCACACACATGATACGTATATAAGGAACATGTAATTACAATTATTATCTGAGTTCTAAGCATTAGCGATAACAAATGATTGGAAAATACATTTTTTAAATTTACTTAAAGTTAAGTGAAAAATATCAAAGTTTTTAAACATTTCATTATAATTTTGACAAGCTCGATTAATAAAAGTATTAGAAGCATATTAAGTTTTGGTTAAGGGAACATAAAAAAGTTTTTTATTGCAAGCACTGGATCTGTTTGTTGTTGTTGACAAATAGTTTATTTTGGTGACAAGATATAACGATTCAATATCATTGTGAATAACTTTGCAAAGAAATAGCTGATAAAGAAGTACGGCAATTTATACCTTAAAAACCTTAAAAATATATTTTTATCTCATCTATTCTGTCTACAGTAATCTGTAAACCTTAGCAGATCAGCCTGGAGAAGGAGTCCATTGGACAAGTCCTAAAATTTTTATATCGTCAGCAAATAGAAGACAAGCAGAATTGAGAAAAATATTTTGAATATCATTAATATATAAGATAAATAAAATGGGACCTAAGAGGGATCCTTGAGAAACTCCTGAAGGGGTATGCCTCAATGAAGACATATAGCCATTGCGGGCCACAATCGTTCCATCTATAACAGACAGTTAACATAAAATATTATCTTTCCCGATTGGCCGATTTTCGACCACGGCGACAACTTCCGACTATCGGCAGTTATCAACTACGCAGGAAATATTATAGTGCCACAAATGGTCACGCAAACTTATAGGCACTGTCTCGTCCTATCCTACCCGCAGCCGATGTAACGCTCATGCGATAAGATCGGAGGTAGGCTAGGATGCAGTGTCAGAGACACAGGTAACGAAAACCGAAAACCAACATTTTCTATTTTTACATAAATGTTGGCTCCGGCTGAGATTCAAACCGAGGACCCACGACGAAGTAGGCCAAAGCGCTCGTCAAGATAATGGAAGTTATTATTGTTTGAGATTTTAGTATCTAATCTATGTGATTTACTTTTGTAAATAAATCGCATAAAAAATACATCTATAAATAATAGAAAAACTTTTAATTGTATTAGCAAATCGAAAACACAATTTGTTTGTTTTGGGTTTGGTTGTGTTGTGATCGTCCCCGTGTTTCTGAAATTGCATCCTAGCCTACCACCGATCTCATCTTATGAGTGTTACATCGGGCACGAGTAGGTTGGGAAGAGTGAGTCCCTCTGTGTTTGTTTGTGACACTATAATATATCCTGCGTGGTTGATAACTTCGGACAGTATTCAGGCCGGGAGGACGTCGTATATAGTATTTATAACGAATGTTCTACTATCTGAAACCCCCGTTACGTTTACATTATTAGTTCATTCAATTCAAACCGATAGATAAAAAATTAAACATTTTATTAATGTCATCATCATTATCACCATTTCAGACCACAACTAGTCCACTGCTGAACATAGGCCTCCCCATTGCCATATTTGCCACGCTTAGCAGGCGGGTCGGCAACTGCCGTTTATTCAGATGTTCCAGTAAGATGCTGCTGCCCATCGCCTGATTTTTATCATCCCTCTGTCGACTTTTACGACACC
This sequence comes from Luehdorfia chinensis, assembly GCA_019845155.1. NCBI lineage: Eukaryota > Metazoa > Arthropoda > Insecta > Lepidoptera > Papilionidae > Luehdorfia > Luehdorfia chinensis. The sequence goes on from JAHVAK010000573.1 coordinate 1,924,099, forward strand.
GACGGAATGAGATGGGGTGCTAGATTATCTTAAGCCGCCAGCACACAAATTCAATATATCTTCCGAAATTTTGAAAACTGCAAGCAATACTATATTTGTAAGGATTTGGACTAGGTTCGGTACGTAATCAATAACCACTTAAAATTGCAGAACAATTTTAGAGGTGCCTGCACCGGGGATCGAACTCAGGTTACTCGCGTACTATAAAATTTAAGGCAAGCGGCAAGCAAGTGAGCTACTCACTTTTATATCGTGTCGTATAGTATCGTTGTAAAATAACAAATCCCTACTTTGTAAATTCATAGATCCATAATGATAACGTATTTATGTATTATAAGACAATTTCTCGTACTTTTTAGGAATTGTTCAAATAAACAAAGTGCGTTTGTTTTAATTTTGTAATGTAAAGTAAAGTAAAGTAAAGTTTCAGCCTATAAATGTCCCACTACTGAGCACAGGCCTCCTCTCATTTCTGAGAGGGTTTTGGAGCTAGGAAGAATCCGCCACGCTGCTCCAATGCGGGTTGGCGGACTTCACATGTCTTCGAAATATTTTTTTATTCCTCAGACATGCAGGTTTCCTCACGATGTTTTCCTTCACCGCCGAGCACGTGGTAAATCAGCACTTAAAATTGCAATTAACAATTTTAGTGGTGCCGGCACCGGGAATCGAACCCAGGTCACTCGCGTACTATGAAATTTAAAGCGAGCGCCTAGCCCCCGAGCTACCACGGCTTTTGTAATGTAATGTAATAATTTTAAAAAGCAAGCATGCTCTGAAAGAGGATAATTTATTTCAGTACTCACACGTCACTTAACTTATTATTAACTTAATTTATTAAACCATCACTATCTCACCTGAAAGAAACGACATTTAAAGTTTATTATTTCGTCAATTCCATTATTGTTATTCTCGAATTATATTACGGCGAGTTCTGCTTTGTCATCTTTCCAAAAACAATTAACATTAAGGTTACTGTTTACAAAGATAGTTGTATAGAAAAAACTAAAGTAAAGCAAACTGTGTAAGAAGACAGTTTTCACATAAAAATAATTATGAAAGAACAGTTTACAGTTTCTTTACATGTATAATATTTATAAAAATTTCTTTAAATTCTTTTTTTTTTCTTTAAAAAAACGATGCCCCACAGTAGGATTTTCTCCTGTATCGTGGGTGCGTTTTACAAACATACATTTCACATGCACAACACAACCAGACCCGAAAAGCAACAATTTATGATTTTGCACAAATGTTGCCTCCGGCTGGGAATCGAACCCAGGACCGGTGGCGCAGAAGTCAGGTACGCTAACCACTACGCCACGCGGTCGACGTCTCGAATACATTAAAGGTTAAATGTTAACGGGGCCTAATACTGATTTAATGATACGAAACAGGGCCTTACTTGCGTAACTTTACAACGGCGACTGACCTCAGGCAACATCGTGTAATCTATTTTGGTCAGCGATCATTTGGTGCTTAAACTAAAGTAAACAGGGACTCACGAGTTAGTTTGACTTTTGTTTGTGTGTTGTTTAATTTCTGATGTCCATTTAAACTTGTTTACGAATTGCTCGTTTGGCGCAGTGGTTTCATTCGCAGAAAGTAAAGTAAAATAAAAGTAAAGTTTCAGCCTACAAATGTCCCACTGCTGAGCACAGGCCTCCTCTCATTTCTGAGAGGGTTTTGGAGCTAGGAAGAATCCGCCACGCCGCTCCAATGCGGGTTGGCGGACTTCACATGTCCTCGAAATATTTCTATTCCTCGGACATGCAGGTTTCCTCACGATGTTTTCCTTCACCGCTAAGCACGTGGTAAATCAACACTTAAAATTGTAGAACAATTTTAGAGGTGCTGGCACCGGGGATCGAACCCAGGTTACTCGCTTACTATGAAATTAAAGGCGATCACCAGGCCCCTGAGCTATCACGGCTTCTCGCAGAAAGTATTCAGTACATATTATCTACTGTTTATTTATATTGCTTTAGTAGCTATGACCCAGCGCAGTTTCACCTGCGTTGAATAAGCCGTCCACATGATGGCGACGTACGGTGTGGTACCTTGTAACCTGAGCATTTACAGTTCAATCATCTCGCGCGTGCGACTTATTAAGGCACTGAAGGGATGATATTTTAGCGAAGACCCTTCCTCAATAAACCGGCTATCTAACGCTTAGATAAAATAAATAAATCGGATCAGTATTTCCTGACATTAGCGCGTTCAAACATACGAACTCTGCTGCTTTATTATTGAAGTAAGATTCCCCATTTATGCAACAGCCTATGATGTCGCAAGTCAAGGACAGGTTATGTGGGACTTGCACCAACTGAAACCCTACGATGTTCCGCCTTTGCCGCATGTTGGCAGGGTCACGGAACGCTCGCGCACACCTCCGAGACCCCACCGGCGCGGTCCGCCTAATATCGGCCCGTCTTCGAGAGAGGACAGCGTCTCCTCTCTTCTGCCTGGTAAGGCGCGCCAGAACACACGACGCTTCTTCTAACACGGCTCCCTTTTGTATGCAAAAAAGAGCTGGTGGGAACGCAATGGGGTGAAACTCATACCAAATTAGCGGCGACGTAGTTCGTCACCCGTCACGCCGCGTTTACCGCGGGGGTAAAAAGTGGGCTACGGGTGTGGTCTCTGCCTACATTTTATATGGACAAAAGGTTTGAATGTATGTATGTAAGTTTTTATTCGTATTTAACTTCAAAATCTTTCCATGTTTTGAAGATTTTACTTTAGAAGAAATTCTATTCTTATTTTATTCCAACTTAACGAATTATATATTTTTTATCAAAAATAGCGTAGACCGACCAGTTTTGTGTTTGTCTTAAATTGTCCGCCTGGAAATTATTAGTTCTAATGTCCAGTGAATTAATTTACGCTCAGTGAAGTTTCGTAATTATTATTTTTTTGTGTCTTCTTCTTATATTTAGTTTCTTTTCTTGTTATTTATATCAATATTATACCTTTTTCTTGTACCTGTAAAGTATACAGAATGAATAAAAATCAACCCCTCTATCGGTGCACAATACAAAAGATGAATACGATGGCTTTCTTTGGAAATAATAATAATAATAACACACGAAATCTTCGAAACGATAAATAAAACCTCGTCTAACATGTTACTTTAGAATAATTATAAGACATTTTCAGTTTGAACTTATTTAAGCTTTATTTTATAGGTACCTTTGTATCCGAGCTGTAGCATCGTTAATAACTACAAAGTTGTAGCAAACCTCTTGTGTGACCTCACCGCTAATTGCTGTATGTCGCTCTATTTTTAATTATAGTATTTTTGATGAAATAACGTGACAAGACGAGCAAATCGTTCGCCTAGTGGTAAGTGCAACGTCAGCTCATAACAAATGCTGTGTCGCCCAGAACATTTCTGTGTGGCACCACACTGCGCTCGTCACCCGATAATTACACTGGCTCTCAGTGCCCTTCAGACAAGAAAATACACCTAGTAATGTTTGCAAATTACTATTTCTCCAATTTTTACCAATTATACCTCATAGATATCACGTGCATTCCGCTATAAAATAGTTATTTAATATATCTCAAGTCACAGGATAATGCGTTAATGAATTATAATAGAAAGTAAGTTTATTATACTTTACAGTATTATTCTCGAAGAACATATAAGCTGTGTCAAATAATTTACAGAGTATATCTTTGGTAGCTCAAAATACCAAAAGTTGAGAAAGAAATCCTTAAAGTCGTTTTAGTATCTATATTTTTCAGCATAAAATTTAGTTTAACAGTTTCTTTATGGTTAGTAATTTGCACTTTTTCTTATGAAGTCTCGGCTAATTTTAAAAAGTTTAAAACTAGTGTTATCTTTATAAGCATCTGTGCTTATATTTTTTTTTATGTTAGAGGAGGCAAACGAGCAAGCGGCTCACCTGATGGTAAGTGATCACCGCCGCACATGAACATCTACAATACCAGAGGAATAGCAGATGCGTTGCCGGCCTTTGAGGAAGGAATAGGCTCTTTTCTTGAAGGTCCCTAAGTCGTATCGGTCCGGAAAAACCGCTGGCGGCAGCAGATTCCATATGGTGCTTGTGCGGGGCAGAAAATTGCGCGAAAAACGCACTGTGCTGGAATGCCAACCATCAAGGTGGTGACGATGGTATTTCGCGCTATGCCGCAATGTGCGATGGTGAAAATCAGCGGCTGGAATTAATCCGAACAATTCTTTGGAACACTCCCCATGGTAGATCTTATAAAAAATGCAAAGGGATGCAACATCTCTTCGCAAAGCCAGTGGATCAAGCCGATCAGATAGAACATGGTCGTCGACGATTCGAGCCGCTACTACTTTATAGCAATAAAGTTTTTTTATTCGAACTGACAGTTTTTATCATAAAAGACAACTTATGTTTTTAATATTAATGTAAAAGTTGAGTAGGTTTATCCATAAAACTTGCTTTTAGCGTATTTGCACATGCTCAAAAGGGGGCGGTTTGCTAATATGGTAATATTTTTTCTTAAAATTTTCGACACCAGGTTCAGACTTTATTAACAAAACCATGTACAATCATCATCATCGTTTCAGCCTATCACAAGTCCACTCCCCCATAGATAGCCACAAAAGCTTGCAGCTCTCATTTTGAAGGGATTTTGCCATAGTTGCCATGCTTGGCAGGCGGGTTGGCAACCGCAGATGTTCCAGTTCCTCTTGATTTTTTTTCCGTCTGTCGACTTTTACGACACCCACGGGATTAGATGGGGTGGTAGATTCTGTTAGGCCGCCGCCACACGGTTATATTTGTCTATATACTGCTACATAACGCAACTGCCTGACTACTGCACCAATGCTGATTGCAGGACGTGGCCTAGCTTTATTCACAGTTCTGCAGAAAACAAATCTTGACAGGTTGATATTCTAGATTAACGAAGATACTATAAATAAATAAATAAATAAAACTTTTTTTATTTTCTCCCACATACATTACATTAATAGGTAGTTTAGTTAACAAATTATAGTGAAACAACAAAAGTTTCTTATTTTATAATGTGGGAGACAGGAGCCCAAACTAGGTAACCCTGTGCTATGGGTCTCCTGGCTCCCCCTCTTGGAAGTTAATGCTTTTTTGTTGACAAGTATGATTGATTTTTAACTATTTTACATGTATTAAGTAATATGAAATTAAATCTAAATATAGGATGTTTAGTGTGGGTGAGTGTTATATGTGTACGAGTGTATTCATGAAAATGTGCTGTTTTTTTATGTTAGTATTCTATCACCTGTGATTTAGTTTTTGATGTTATTATTATTGTTTTTGTTTGCCAATCGTTATCTTGTACCTTGCAATAGTCTCTCAGTCTCCTCATAGTCTAATCCCAAAAGCCAGTCTGTTATAATTTTTTTACATGCGGTTTTTGATAATTGGTATATAGAGTGTTCTTTGTTTATTATATTGTACAGTTTACCACTTCTAAAGTCATAAAACTTTTGTGCGAACATGCTTTTTACTGGCACAATTTTACATACATTGTAGTTCCTTCTATTATTATCATGCTCGGCATTGGGTAAGTATACCATATTGGAATGTCTTTTTAAGATAATATTTAGTATATAGAGTTTTCTGACCGTTAAGACATTTGCTTCTTCATAAAGTTCTGTGGTGGGGAACATTCTAGGTTTATGTAGGGCTACTTTTAATATAATCCCTTGAGCTCTTTCGATCTCTAGCATGAGTGTTTTATTTGAACCTCCCCAAACGGAAATGCAGTATGTGAAAAGAGATTGACATAAGGATATATAAATATTTTTTAGCAAATGCCAATTTGAGATGTATCGCAGATTTTTGAATATATAGATTAATTTTCTCAGTTTTTGTGTTAAAGTTTTAATATGCTCTTTGAAATTTAAATTTTCATCTATTATTATGCCCAAGTATCTGATTTCATGTGCATTGCTTATACTTGGACAGGAACAGTGTGTATTAGATGTTAGATGACATGCATGAGCTTTTATATTATATTTGTTATTATTAAAGTTTGAATTCCGAATAGAAAAAGTTATATATTTTGTTTTCTCCGTGTTCAGTGTTAGGGTATTAAAAGCTAACCATTTGCAAACTGCATTGAAGCCGATTTGTGCAGTATTAAAGACTTCTTCCCATGTGTCACCGTGAAAGGTAAGTGTGGTATCGTCAGCATATGTAATTATTTTACAATTATGAATATTTAAGTTGCAGAGTTCGTTAATGTAGCAAAGAAATAGTGTTGGACCTAAAATGCTGCCTTGTGGCACACCATAGCTAACAGAGCATTCTTCACTGACAATATCTCCGATTTTCACTCGTTGAGAGCGATTTTGCAGGTAATTTTGTAGGAGTAGCAATTGTATGTTTCTTATGCCCATATTTTCAAGTTTAGCTAATAGCTTGGGAAAGGAGACAGTATCAAATGCCTTTTGGAGATCAAGGAAGACAGTTAAAACTTTCTTTTTGTTATCCAAATTTTGCACAATATAATTGGTTAGAGAATGAACAGCGTCAGAAGTGGAGATGCCTTTTCTAAAACCATACTGAGCATTTGAGAGAATCTTTTCGTCTTCTAGATATTTAACAATTCTAACATTTATGATCTTTTCTAGAATCTTAGATAGGGATGGCAGAATGGAAATAGGGCGATAGTTTGAAAAATTGTCTCTTTCACCATTTTTGTAGATAGGGATTATAATTGATTTTTTAAGAGAAGTAGGGAAAATACCTTCAGTTAAGCATCTATTAAATATATGAGTTAGCGGTGGAACAATAAGATTTTTTAAACACTTTAAAAGTTTTGAAGAAATATGATCCCAACCTGTACAACTTTCTTGGTTAAGGTTTAAAATAAGTCTTTCGACTTCCTCTTCGTTTGTAGCTAGGAGAACAAAAGAGGTACAAGTGGCGGATGTGTTATTGATATTAGGAGGAAGATGAGGTACATGTGATGTGAATTTGTTAGCTAAATTCGCACCCACGTTAGAGAAAAAGTGGTTAACTGCATTTACTGATTTTATAGGAGTATTTCTTTCATTAAGGAGCTCCGAAGGCAAATCTTTAGGTTTATTGAGGTTATTTATATTTTTAATAGCTGTCCAAATTTTTTTATTGTCATTTCCTGCAATTTTTAATTCGTTGCTTTCATAATTTCTTTTACATTTTTTTAGAATATCATTACAGTAATTCCTGTATCTTTTATAAGTAATTATAAGTGTTTCATTATTTGGCTCTTTTTTAACTTTGTAGTGCATTCTATCCCTCGTTCGTATACACTTAAGTAAACCCATTGTTACCCAGGGTTTTTTTGTAGTTTTATTTCTAGGTATTTTAATATTTATGGAGTTGTTTTTTAGTAAATTCTGAATATTTTCTATTAAGTAGTTAATAGCTTGATTTGGATTATACTCATTATTATATATTAGGCTAAAATCAATTTTTTTAAATTCTTCATACAGTGTCTCAAAATTAATTTTATTAGTGTATTTTACTATATTTTGAGTAGACCGCTTTCTGTTGTTGAGACAGAAAAGGATCGGCTCGTGATCTGTTATGGCAGTTTGTAGAATAAAAGTGTTAGAAGGATGTTTAGTTTTTAGAATGACATGATCCAGACAACTGCTTCCTCTGGTCGGTGTATAGTAGGCAGGAAACATTCCAAAGTACGACAACAGTTCAAGGTAATTGGATGTTGTTGGGTTCAAGTCAGCAATGTTTATATTTATGTCCCCCATAATAAAGATGTTTTTGTATGAAGATAGTGTAGATAAAAGCTGTTCTAAGGATTGTAAAAAAATGTCGGGATTAAGAAAACTAGGGGGTCTGTAAATAGCAATTATAACGATATCATTATTGATTTTTATCATTAAACAGTTAGCGTCTGATATATTAGGTTCTTCAATTTTAATATTTAATTTCTTATTTATAAATATTACAACCCCATCATTTTGATTAAAGTTTATCATAGTTCTAAATGTAGAATAACCTGGCATTGATGGTAGGTTATTTAAGTGGGAGAGCCAACATTCCGAAAGAATTATTATGTCACACGTTATATCAAGTCTTGATAATAATACATAAAAACTAGTGAGATTTTTATTGATACTCCTTATGTTATGTTGTATAATAGTTAGGTAAGACGAGGGATTGCCTATTACGGTTTTGCAGCACTCTGGTTCGCAGACTTGTAACTTAGTTAATTCAAATTTATCCAACGAATTTATATTGTTTAAGTCAGCGAATATTGAAAACTGTTAAATTATGGTTACTTTTTAAGGGGTTTTCGAATAGTTTGTTTAAATAAATTAAGTTAGGATAAAATAAAATTATATTTATTTTAAACGATCTTTGGCTGCAAATTAAAAAATAGAACTTTATAAAAATTTGTTTGTGTTTGAGTAGTACTGTAGCGTATACAGGTATATATATAGATAAAACATCAATAAATATTATGTAATTATAACATGTAATAACTGTAAGTAGGATAGACAGCTGTGATATGTGTAGACAGAGAAAAAAGAGGTATGCAAGGAAGGTAGAATTGCTTTTGTGCGTTTGAGAAGTGTAATTATGTTTATAAAATATAAAATGAGTAGTGGGTACAATTCTTGAATAGTTATAGTGGCGCGAGCGCTCAAATTTTTTATATGTTATAGGCTGGTGTGGTGTATTTATTTTTACATTTTGAAAGCTAAAGCAGGCAGAAAATAGGCAACATAAATTTATATATAGTTCAAAAATTACTAAAAATAATTGGCAATCAGAACACTCTATCACGAAATTGACAATCGCTTTAGGTCTTGTTCGTTTTTTAAACGTATAACAGCTTCACCTTCTTTCTTTCGAAGAAAAATCGTGCTGGGAGTGGCCCAACAGAATTTGATTTTGTTATTCGCAGCGAAGTCTCGTGCAAGAAAATGCAACCGTTTCATGTTGGGTGTTAAAAAGTGCGACATAAAAATCGGTGAAGGGGGTCCCTCTATGTTCAGGTGCTTAGTGTTTAGGCGAATTCCACTGTTCTCTTTTATAAACGATTTTGCTCCGTTTAAAAATTTATCCTTAATTATAACCGACGAAAAATCCACAATAATTGTTTTTTTGGGGTCACTTTTAGTGTAGATGCGATGAATGTTTCGTATGTCTATAGTTTCCACTTTTATTTTTAAGACTTCGCCAATCGACTTCACTAAATTTTGGAGGTCTTCTATTTTTTCATTTTTCGAACCCGGGACATTTCTTATTTCCATGCAAGAGGCACGGGCATTTCGCTCCAGGATGTCTATTTTCACCTCTAGGTTTTAAATGTAATGTTTGTCCTCCTTTTTTTCCTGCGCTAATTTCTCATATTTGTTTAGTAGGTCATCGTATTGTTTGGATAGAAAGTCTAAAGAGGACGAAATATGTGAGTTTTGATCTTTTATATAAGTTATTGTCTGTATCAGCCGTTCGTACTTCATGTCTTGTGCTGATGTCCAAGCAGAAAACATATTTTCAAATTTTTGCATCAAAAATTCAAAATCGTCTCTCTGCTTACGCTTTTGTGGTCTAATTGATATGTGTCGTTCTTCTGACAAATCTGGCGACGATTGAGAGCATTGCAGTTGAGATGACTGTGTTTTAGACGGTGAGCGTTCAATCGGCATTGTAATAATATTATAATAATTAACAATTAATATAATAATTAATAATTAAACGGCGCGTTGTAGTTGTAGGCCTATTTGAGAGCAGATAAGCAATAGCACAATAAATGAGATGGTTATATTTTTCGTTTTGCGTTAAGGGGCGTATTTGTGTTATTAATAGAAAAATGACACAAGGTGTGATTTATCTATCTTTCATTGGTCTTGCAATTGTTTAGCTCACCAAATCATATATCCGCCTCGCTCCACCTTGAATAGTAATACGCTCTCCAGTTATGCGCTCCTAGTAGTTCACTTCAACATTGATCGAATTATTTTATGATTTTATTTAAATAAACACTTTAGAAACTGACTTTTAACACGTCCGCTCGGCATGAAATCCAAGAGGGAAGGGGAACTATGTTTAGTCTATGCCTTCATAATAATAGTAATATTGGGAAACTGTATTTATAAATATGTTATTTAATAATGTTTTCAGTAATCTTCTATCTTCTATCTATACAAATTAAAATCAATTGCAGCATGTATGAAAGATCATCAATCACTTCAGAACGGGTGGAGTAATTTGGCTGATTTTTTCCACTATAATGAAGGAAAGTAAGTTAATTTGCTAAGATCCGCATGCAAAATATAAAAAATTTGTATATTACCTAGTTTTTTGAAGAGCACCGCCCGCCCTCCCTCAGTAGCGTGCACAAGCAAACTAACACCGCCACCAGGAACCGCCACCAGTTACCCTCCACCAACCACTACAATACTATCACTAGATAATATACACCACTGAAGTCGAGAACACAATTTTATTTTTTCATGCGGATCTTAGCAAATTAACTTACTTTCCTTCATTATAATGGATTTCCGCAAAGTAACGCCTGATTCTATTAACTATATTAAATTTTTCCACTATGTTATAAATTGTCAGGACAAGGTTAGTATGAAAGAATTTTGTTGAAAATCCATAGGCAAAATCGAAAAATTTGATGGAATTTTGTATTAAAGTCTCAATGAAAACGGGATGTTCAGGTTAGCAGCTCTGCTGTCACATGTTTTCAATTTAAATTTAACTGGTGGTAGGATTCCTATGCCGGAATCAATCTAGGTAGGTACCAACTACGAATACTACTAGTAGATAGGTACAGTGCCTATTACGACTACTAGGTAGATACAACAACTACTAGGTAGGTACAATCACGGCAGAATAACCGTGCCTTGATTGTAGTAACGTGATTGTAGTAAGCGTAGTTGCCAGAAGCAGTAATGTGAAAACATTATTGTGTTTCAGTTTGAAGGGCACTGAGAGCCAGCGTAATCACTGGGCATATGAGACTTAAGAACTGATGTCTCAGGGTGACGGGCGCAGTGTGGTATCACACGGAAATGTTCTGGGTGACAGAGCATTTGTTATGGGCAGACGTTGCACTTACCGTCAGGTGATCGTTTTGTTTGTTCCGTCAAGTTTTATCGAATAATAAAAAAATGTTTCAACGACAAAATAAAAAATGTGAACGACACGTGTAGTTGTAGTGAAGTTTTTTTATTTCACATTCGCACTTATCACTTTCTTCGTTAGTAAATTTCACCCGTGCGAGTCTCTACTAGACTATATAATACACAACCACAAATCTATAAACTATTGTTTATATGTGAATCTAGAGATTTGGTTATTCTGGTCACGTCTGTCTGATGCAGGTTACATGCGAACTGTGTCTTGGATGTGCAACGACTGCCTTATTACATCGCAAACTACAAAATAAATATTCGGATTTGTTGCATCGGTTATTTGTTAGGTGGTTAGTGTTTAGCGGTATAGGTTAAGTTTTTATAATGGCAATTGTTATTAATAATGTGTTAAGCAGAAATCCACAAGAAGTGTGAACATCGGCCAAGGATACCTTAAAGCCTCTTCATGATCTGTATTCAAAAATATCACTTTCTTTATGAGATTAAAAAAATATTTTCATGATTAGATACTACGGTTTCAAATTCAAGGCATTATATTTATGTATATAATAATAAAAAACTATAAAACACATACTTTTTAAGAGGGGTTATTATAATATTAAGGAATACATGGATGATGATAACCCCTGGGAATGAGGTGATCGCTCCCAAGCTATTTCTACATCTTTATAAAACTGCTATATTGTATATATAAAATGACTGAAAAAAAAATCCACTATGTTTCTTACTGATTCTTCCCAGGACAGAGGCATTTCTTTGCGAACCAGTGTAGTTTAAAAAAATGACCTATACTGATAATAGAGATTTATTTGTATTATATTAACTAAAGACAATATTTTCTCGAATTATGTGTTAAGAAATCTGACGGTGACAAACATTACTACAGACTTAACCAACTGCAACTGCAAACTGCAGTAACAAAAGCTCATAACTTATAGTTAATTATTTAATACCTGAATTATATTAAATAATTCAATCTTTGCAATAACCGAAATATTTCAACAGTACGTGAGTGGCATAAGTGTGCAAGAGAAAATAACCCCGTCCACTTGACTGCTGCTACCTGCTGTGTAATCTTCACAGAGCAGCAAATGAAACTGAAAAGAATACATACATAAGATCACGACAGAATCCCATAAGGGGTAGTCAGAGACTGGGCACTCACTGCAAAAACAGATGACTGCCACAATCAACGTTTCACCAAAACAATATAATGCACTTGGTGTGATAGGTGGTGAGTCCATCGCCACCATGCGCTGTTGGGTGCACAGTGCAGTTTAATTCCTTACTCGCCTTTTACGAGATCCATTGGATGAGATGGAGTTGTAGTATTCCTTTAACGAGCCGCCACCACTCGACAAGTGAAAAGAATAATAAAAATAAAAAACTGAAATCAACGAGTAATTATTAATAAGAAACAAAAAACCCGACTGCAATACCTTATAACATTAAAGTTATATTTATCTTATAGAATATTTCATTGTTGCTTAAGCAGGTTTTGCTGGTGGAAGGATTTCTATGCAGGAATCCGTCTAGGTAGGTACCGTCCCAGGGCCAGTTACTCCGCCGTGAAACAGTAGTGTGCAAACATTACTGTGTAGTTTAATCATACGAGATTTAAGAATTAATATCTCGGGGCGACGGGCGTAATGTGGTGCCACACAGAAATGTTCTGTGTGACACTAACCCTCAGGTGAACGTTTTTCTCGTTTCGTCGATTTTGATTTGCAGGTACGAGTATTATATTTAAATATTATACTCACTAATAAAGGAAAGAAAGTTAATTTGCTAAGATCTACATGAAAAATTTAAAATGGTGTGTATTACCTAGTTTTTGAAGATCGCAACTCGGCGGCTGACTGTCGTAGAGATAATGCCTCGTTTTGAGGTGAAACACGAGTCGTGTTCTCTACTTGAGTGGTGTGTATTGCCCAGTTGTAGTGTTGATACCCTCTACCACTAGGTAGTGGCGGCTAACCGCGGTGGTATTGGTTTGTTTATGCGCGCTCGTAAGAGAGGGCAGGCGGTGCTATTCAAAAACTAGGTAATAAACAACATTTTAAATTTTGAAGGCGGATCTTAGCAAATTAACTTTCTTTCCTTTATTATAATGGATTTCCGCAAAGTATACTCACTCCCAAAACTGAGACGAATCTAAAGACACCTCATATTCGTTCATAATGTATAGTTGCCCGCTGTACATTATGAATGCTCTAAGTTTCGTATTCCCAATAGTTTACAGCTGGAATGTGGATCACATTATCTTGATTATTGATATCCGACAGATAGATATTTTGATCAACGCTGACACATTTTCGGAGTTATTAAGCGAATGTAATATAAAGTTCTAGTTAGACGTAACGGGCCTAATTTTCTTATTAAGGCTGGATAATATCAGAGCCGATCGTGTCCCACAAGGCTTTCGCACGAGTAGTCTTTCAAAGGTTTTTGTTTTAAAAGCTATCTTTATCCTCAGTGGAAATGCAAATTAAGCACTAAAAACTGCTAAAAACTACGCCGGCGCCGGTACCGGGGATCGAATAATGTTCATAGAATTCTATAAAATGTAAGGCGAGTATCGGGCATCTCAGCTTCATATGCTCATTCACAACACGGTACAGAAAACAATAATTTATCTGAAGGAAAGTAAGTTACTTTGCTAAGATCAGCATGGAAAATATAAAAATGGTGTATATTACCTAGTTTTTTGAAGAGCACCGCCCACCTTCCCTTAGTAGCGTGCACAAGCAAACTAACACCGTCACCAGGTACCCTCCACCAATCACTACAATACTACCACTATATAATATACACCACTGAAGTCGAGAACACGATACGTGTTTCGCCCCAAAACGAGACATTATCAAGCGTCATAGACTCTACGACAGTCAGCCGCCGAGTGTTTTGCCGTCTGTGTGTAAAAATTTATCTGTTCAACGAACATGTTTTGATAAGAATTAGCTTTTTTTTATTGGATCAAGTGATGAAACGAGCAAAACGTTCACCTCATGGTAAGTACAAAATAGCAAACACTGTGTCGACCAGAATATTTCTGTGTGCCACTACACTGCGCCCGACACCCAGAGACATCAGTTTTTCAGTGTGATATGCCCAGTGATTACACTAGCTCACAGTAATGTTTGCACACTACTGCTTCTCGGCAGAATGTCTGGCCTGGGGTGATACCTATCCAGACGGATTCCTGCATAGGAATCCCACCCCCGTGGGACGGGTCACGGTGGCAGTTTTTTAGTTTCTCAGATAGCAGATTTTCTAGAATCATTTTCTAACCGGGAAATACGCTTCTGAGAAACTGAACGTTTAGTGTAACCTAGTTATTTTCGCACAACAGCGGTGAGAAAAGTTAATACTAAAAATGTGCATCCATCGCGTGCTGGGATAATGTGTAATAAAGAGTATGGTACTGTTTGAGAGATGTGCTTACTAAGTATTTGACCGCTTGTGTATTAAAGCTTTATTATTATTTAGAATACTACAACACTGTTTTTGATCCCTTTTTAACAATGTAATAACACCATATGAAATGAAATGAAATACTGCTTCGTTGTTGAAGCAGTATTTTACATTATATGTGAAGTGCAACTAAAGAAACACTTCTAAGGAAAATTTACTTCTCACGTCAAAGAGGCAGCATTTGCCTAGAACGTCGACGTCTCAAATAAACATACGCACTCAAATCTACTTCAAGATTCCTTTGATCTAAGATATTATTGTGAGAGATTGGTTTGAGCAGACAAATCTTACTAAAGGCGTTTGTTTCACTAAAATAAACCTATTGTCAACAAGCGGAACCCTCTTAGATACATACATACATACTGTCACTCCTTTTTCCCTTAAAGGGTAGGCAGAGACCACATCGGTAGCGTACTTTTCACCCCTGAGGAAAACGATACTTGAGGGGTGGCGTACCAAGTCGCCGCCATTCTGGTACGATTAATGTGATAACTTTATAATCCTACAAAAAAGGAAGGTCCGACCTAAACTGCGTTTAAACCGATGTCCATTCCGTTGAAAAAATTAAACCAATATGCTTATGGTTCTTTAAGGCATTTAATTCTTTATAATTCTTATATACCGTCAATTAAAGTAGAATGTTCAGAATGACAACATCTTCTAACTTTTATCTCTAAAGCCACTTCTGCTTTATGGTTCTTCACTGAAAAATTGAATGCAAGAGATTATTTTCTCTACTGAGCCACGACGCTCCCAGGAGACTCACAAAAAAATTCTATTGAAACAAATGCCACCAGGTTTTTCATTTCTGTTACTTCTTATGCCGGAACAATTGTTAAATTATCTGTTATAAGGATCCTTCGTAAGACACTTTCCGGTGCTGATTTTTCAAGATCCTGTAAGATTTACCTCTTTTCAATTATTTTACACAATGCATCAGTTTGTGTTATTATTATTTCGCCTAAGGGATCAATTTATCTTAAGCCAGGACGGACATTCAGACATTTATCAAATAATTAATTTATCAATATCATTTCAGCCTATCACTAGTCCACTGTTGAACATTGGCCTCCCCCATAAATTGCGACAAAAGTTTGTAGCTCTCATTTTGGAGGATTTCGCCATAGTTGCCACGCACGGCAGGTTGGCAACCGAATTAATTTAAATATTTGATAAATTAACGCAAAATGAATATTCTTCGATTTTGATACATTATCTCTCGATAAAACAATACTACCACTCCATCTCATCCAATGGATCTCGTAAAAGGCGAGTAAGGAATTAAACTGCACTGTGCACCCAACAGCGCATGGTGGCGATGGGCTCACCGCCTATCACACCAAGTGCATTATATTGTTTTGGTGAAACGTGGATTGTGGCAGTTATCTGTTTTTGCAGTGAGTGCCCAGTCTCTGACTACTCCTTATGGGATACAGTCGTGATCTTATGTATGTATGTATGATAAATTATGATTTTTGTTTGTGTTCAATATCGATAATTAATATAAAGACCTTAGGTTTCTTAACTTTTTCGTAAAAAGGGTGAAGATTTGGATGTTATATGTTGTTAGGAAACTGACAGGAAAACGTAGTAACACAAATCCGCGGTCAAATTCACAAACATTTGGCCAAGAAAGAAAGAAGAAAGAAAGAAAGAAAAATCATTTATTTGCTTGAAGCAGACGTACACAAAAGTAATACATAATAAAAAAATTAAAATAGCAGCTACAAAAAATAAAAAAAAGAGAGAGAGAACTTAAAACACAAATAATACTAAAAATAAAAGTATGGAAATTGTACGCCGTACTCCTAGCAAACGAGGTTGACAACTCCGCATACACTGCGGCGGAAGCGAATTCCGTCACAGCACTGATTTTCAGTGTCAACCCCAAGAGATCAACTACAAAATTTTGATACAAACTACATATTTGAGTTCAAAGATAAAATGCACAAAGCTACTTACAATATCATATTCTCGTAAAATTTCTCAGTCATGAGGTGCTTGGTATATTTTTATAGTCGTAATTGACTGTCCTCCACGACGGTCATGAATGCGCCGGTAACTTAAAGCGAGCCCAATGCGCAAATGCAAAAAATATTGCAGATGTTCATGGGCGACGGTGACCACTTGCCATCAAGTGAGCCGCTTGCTCGTTTGCAATATCTTTTAAAAAAACTTACTATCAGGTGACCCGCTTGATTGCTTACCGTTTTCATAAAAAGTTAGTAATCCAGCCGGTTTTTTAGTCCTCGCTAGAATTATCGCATACAGCGATTAACGATTTTATTTTTTGATGAAACTGACGTCATAGGCAAGTCGTTTACCACATGATAAGCGCAACGTCTGCCCATAATAGTTCTGACACCACACTGCATTTGTATCACTGAGATATCAGTTCTAAAGTCTAATGAGCTCCAAACCGAAGCACAGTAATGTTACAAATACTACTGCCTCATGGTGATCGGTGATTATGGTATGGCTGGTCATTGTAGATACAAATGTGGTGCGACTTGAAGAGCGCTGGAGCTAATTTAGTTACATGACATTTGATACTAAAGAACTGATGTCTCATGGTAACGGTGATACAGTACTTTTCAATGCAGTTCTGACTAACACCGCAATAGCTATAAGCAGGCCCCACTTATCACTTCCCACACATACAAAGACTTTTTTTCATACAAGGGGTGGCAGAGACCACATCAGTTTGAGGTTCATTGACAACTAGTGTTATAACTGAGATCATTGGACTTTAGAAAGAACTTTTTTATAGGAGGGGGAGAGTGCAAATGAACAAGCGGCTCACCTGATTGTAAGTGATCGCCGCCGCCCATGAACATCGGCATTACCAGAGGAATTACGGGTGCGTTACCAGCCTTAGAGAAAGAAGAAGGATTTTTTCTTGAAGATTCCAAAGTTGTATCGGTTCGGAAAAATTCCGGCAGCAAAATTCCACAAAGTAGTCATATAACTGATGTCGCAGTGATTAGAGTGCAGTATGGTGTCACACAGAATAGTTATGGGTGACTCATTTCTTATGGGCAGACGTTGCGCTAACCATCTGGTGAACGACTTGCTCATCCCGTCCTTTTCTTAAAAAAATCATTAATCGCTGTATGTGTTTGGTAATTGTAGTAAGACCAAAGATAAACGGATGTTGGAGGACTAACTTTTTATGAAAAGAGAACAAAAAATTAAACGGCTCACCTGATAGCAAGTTTTTTTTATTGAAGATATCATCTGATGGCAAGTAATCACCGTGGCCCATTAACATTCGCAATACCAGGGGAATTACGGGTTCATTGATTTTCAGAAAGGAATAGGCTCTTTTAGTGATCACCACCGTCTTCGAACATCCGCAAACACCAGAGAAATTGCAGGTGCTAGCCGGTCTTAAAGAAAGAAGTAGACTCTTTTATTAAAGGTACCTATCTCTATACCAGAGAAATTGAAGGTGCTAGCCGCTCTTAAAGAAAGAAGTAGACTCTTTTATTAAAGGTACCTATCTCTATAAAGGATTAGATTAAATAGATTAGTAATCTTTTGGCGAAATGGGCACTGCTTAATTCTTCGTCTTGGTACGAATAGGGCGAAAGTGGCTCACTATTAAACCCTAAGAGAAACCATGTAGCATTGTTGGCATAGAGAAGTTTTTGTTACATCCACAACAAACGTTGTTCAATGAGAAATTAAATTGAATAAAAAGCTCTTTGGGTAGGTTAGCGTACTTGACGCCCTTTATCTTAATGTGAAACAACAGGAGTCAAGTAATCGCGTTAATTGAACACTTTGCGCTCGATTAAGCCGTTTCACGGTATAAAGCGACCCTCGATCGTTCGAAAATGGTGCCCTATTTTCTGTCAGTGATTCTTTTCGGCTGTACCTTTTTTGAATTGTAACTTAATAATTATATTAGACATGTTTCTAATGATGATACTGATTTATTGAAAATTAAATTAGATGTTTAAGTAGATGACTCATCATTCATCATCATCATTTCAGCCTATCACTAGTCCACTGCTGAACATAGGCCTCCCCCTTAGATTGCCACAACAGTTTGTAGCTCTCATTTTGCGTGGATTTTGCCAAGTTTGCCACGCTTAGCAGGCGGATTGGCAACCGCAGTTATTTTATTCAGATATTCCAGGAACATGCTGCCCAATTTCTGGTTTTAATTATCCTTCTGTCGGCTTTTACGACTCCCACGGGCTGTTTTAAGGCTGGCTGTAAATCAGCGTTATGGTATTTAAAATAAAAACATTTTTAGATTATCTACTATCTACGGAAGGTCAAAAGGAAATTGTGACTGGCATTTCGTCGTTGAATTAGCGATGAGAAATGAATATAGTTTTTTTATATTATTTTTCTATAATATATAGTGCAATTCACTAAAATATATTACGATACTTTATATAATAATACGGGTGGCAACCCTGTACAGCATATAGCTGATAATGGCCTTCAGACCGAAAATGTTTGCACATCATTGTTTTACGGTAAAACTGGCACTGCTGTGGTAACTATCTAGACGGACTACTGCTCAGGAATCCTACCACTTGCTAAAAAGAAATTGTTCAACAAGTTTTTAAATGATTGTTCCTATTTAAAAAGTACAATTTCATTTTTAACGGTCCACTGTAATGGAGATCAGAATATTAACAAGAAGAAGAAACCTCGAGCTCATAAAAGAAAGACGTTTTTGAATAAATTAACTTGCACTTTGCGCCTTTCTATAATGAATTACGTTAATTGCAAAGACACAAGCGATTTTTGTGCATACTTTTTTCCTCGGAATTAAGTTTTATATTGTACTTTAAGAATGTTCGTCTATGATTTTTTAATACAGGATTTTTCAAAGGACAATATTCGTATTAATAATTTTATTAACTGTATTGTCTTGAAATTAACTGTATTGCATTGTCTCTTTTTAGCGCTTAACTAAACTGTATACAATGTAATACAATTTATTTAACTCCGGTCATATGTTTTTTTTTTTACTGTATAAAGTGACGGGACAAGCAAAACGATCACCTGACGGTAAGTGCAACGTTTGCCCATAACAAATGCTCTGTCACCCAGAACATTTCCGTGTGATACCACACTGCGTCCGTCACCCTGAGACATCAGTTGTTAAGTCTCATATGCCCAGTGATTACGCTAACTCACAGTGCCCTTCAGACCGAAACACAGCAATGTTTGCACACTACTGCTTCACGGTAGAATAACTGGCCCTGGGGTGGTACCTACCTAGACGGATTCCTGCATAGGAATTCTATCACCAGTAAAGTGTTATTTGATGAATAGTAAGAAAGTAAGTGTAATCATAAGTGTCTACGCCATGCTTAACGATTATTTAACTCAAATTATAATGGTTTATATAAAGCCCAACACTCACACACATTGCATTTTGTATCCACTTCCATACATCGCTTCACATAGGACATACCAGCCAATCAAAACCCACCAAACTTACTAATAATAAGAAAGCTTGCCGCCGACTCGCTTACTTACACATACCACACTCGCAACTCAAACGGCCTACTGCACACACCTAATAATTTATAAAGTACATAATGTAATAAAATATAATTTCCTTAAATTTCATCTTTTTATTGTTCTATCGAGAACAATAAGTATACGTCAAATATCTATTTAATAACGATGTATATGCATTGGAAGTATATAAAATGCTAAACAAGTAAATTTAATGAATAACAAAATAACCAAAGAAATAATCAAATTAAAAGATAAAACCTACGCGTACTACTAAGCTAGATAAAAAAATCGAGATACGGTACGTATTATGCGCGTAGTGTTTATGAACGCTAGATTATTCGAGTTCAACGCAATGAACATTTTTTGGGCGGTAGGAGTGAAATAATATGCACATTGCTCTAAGTTATAAATTTGTTTTTTAAATGTTTTTACAATTTAAAAACTAACAGTTAATGTTATTTTTGTGTAGTTTGTAATATACTTTGTGCATTTGACTGACCTTAATGACAAAATTAGAATAAAGTTGCATCACCCTACCACCGGTCAACTTTTGATTGTTTATAACCCCACATCACTCCAGAAGAAAACTTATTTACAAGACAATGTCTACTATTGCTGAGTTGGCAGACATACAAAAAGCAGCCTTAACTTCACTCAACCAACGCATGGCTGACTTTGAAGCACTCATCAAAAACACTTCTTCTTCATCATTGCCTGTTCCTGACTTGAAATTTGTGGTAAATGACTTTCAAGCATTTAAAGACAGCGTCCTGCAGATTATGTCCTTACTGCACCACAAGATCATTGAAGTAAGTCTGTTGATATTATTGAGATGCGGCATCGCAGGAAATATTTGTTATTGAATGGGGTCCCAGAAGCTACTAATGAATATGTTATGGATACAGTGCTGTGTATTCTTCAGAATAACCTTAAACCACCTGCTTTTTCTTCAAGCTCCATCATAGTTTGTCATCGGCTGGGTGTAATTTCGGAGAGTCGTGCAAGACCTATTCTAATACGGTTCAGAGATCAGTTCATTAGGTCGACCATTTGGGCCAAGAAGACACAGCTTAAGGGGACTAAATATGTACTTTCTGAGTTTCTTACTCGCAATCGCCAAACTTTATTTATTGCTGCACGTAAACATTTTGGCATCAGACAGGTTTGGTCACTTGATGGCAATATCTATGTCAGGTTGCCTGGCGGAGAGCGACATCGGCTGGCAGACTCCAGGGATCTCGATAAACGTATTGCGCATCATGAAAAATCTGCAGTGGATATTCTTTCTGATACTAGAGCCATGAATATCGGATTAAATAATAATAATGGCAGTTCGCCGAAGTCGACAGCTAGATCTAAGCGCGCAATTCGCAATAGGTAATTACACTGACATTGCTTTACTTGATAATTCGCAACATACTAGTAATATGCGAACAATTATTGGAGTTGTTTTTGCCGTTTGCTTTTGCTACAAAACAACTACACGAATCTCACTTAATTAAATTTAAATATTTTGACATTGTTGACAGCTCCAATGTTTATCGTAAGTTGTATTTGACGGACGCAATTATGTTGTTCCGTTTTACGCCGTATTTTTTTTATTGTTAAATCTTCGATAGTTCATAATTTTTTTTTTTGTTTTGTTTTTTTTTCTTTTATTTCTGTTGACACATTGTTATGTATTTTTTTTTCTTTTGTTTTTAATTTGGTTACTATAATTATTTGTAGTATAATTATTTTAAAAAAAATATTGTTAATATTCGATAGTTTATAATTTTTTTTGTTGTTTTTTCATTTTTTGTTTACACATTGTTTTGTAATTTTATGTTGCTTTCTTGTATTTTTGTTACTATAATTTTTGGTGTGATTGTTTTTTATGATTGTAAACAGTCGGTCGGAGGGTGATGTATGAAGATATACTAATATTATAGTAATTTCTTTTGCAATATATAACAATGTATATTATTTAATTTCTTTTTATATTTTTTTATACATATACATATTTATGTCAGATAATGAATCTCTTTATTCTACTTGCAGCAGCTTTTCTTTCCTTTCGCTTGGGTACGCCTCAGATGATCCAGTGACTTTACGATCAATTAATGCTCAAGTGATGAGTTTCAAAAATTTTCAAGCTGTCTTCACATTTGTCATATAAACGCGCAAAGTATACCTCAACATCATACGGAGCTCCTGGATACTTTCTCTTCAACTGCAGCACATGCTATACTGATATCTGAAAGCTGGCTCAAGCCTGAACTTACTTCCACGTCTCACAGTCTTCCAGGATGTATTTTGCTCCGCAATGATCGTACTGGCAAAAGAGGGGCGGGCGCTGCTATTTACTTGCGTAGTAAATTACCTTACAAAATCTTAGATAGTTCCCCCTCCCTATATTCAGGTTCAATGGAATATTTATTTGTCGAAGTTAATGTCAAGGGTGTTAAAGTGTTCCTTGGAGTCATCTATTGTCCACCCCAAGTGGACTACTTCTCCGATTTGGAAGATAATTTTTTACCATTCTGTTACACACATCACATTGTCGTGGGAGACTTTAAACCGACCTTTTAAAGGTTTCTCTGAAATCACACAAATGAGAATCGATCATAACGTCGCACAATTTCACTATTCTGCCTGTAGATGCTACGCACCATAATATTGACTCTGACACCTGTATTGACCTTATAACTGTCTCCTCCAACGAGTATGTTGTCAATTATGTCCAATTTCCTGCTTCTGGTTTTTCAAGGCATGATTTGTTTTTTCTCTCATATAAATTAAAGTCTCCCAAGCCTTCGCCAGTGTCTATTCCCATTCGAAGCTTTGCTAGACTCGACGTGGAAAAGCTTCAGCGTGATGCTTATACCACAGACTGGTCATCTGTATTTACAGGGGCCGCTGTCGATGATAAAATTGATGCTCTAAATAGTAATTTATCTAAACTCTTTGATAAACATGCACCTAAGCGTATTATCAGACTTAGACGTCCTCCTGTTCCATGGATTACAGTGGGCGTACGACTGGCTATGACAAAACACGATAGAGCTTTTCGTGTATTCAAGCGCAACCGTACTGATGATAAGTGGCAAGCCTATAAGGCTGCGAGAAATCGATGCAATCAGATGATTAGAGGAGCTAAACGCCGTTATATCCATGAACAAGTCCTCTGTTCATCTTCGGCTGACGTATGGAAGTTTCTCAATACACTGGGATGCTGCTATCTCATTGATAACTTCCATGCCTCATTATTCTCATGGTACTTTCACTTTTTCTCCTGTCAATGAAGATGAGATACGAAAAATAATTTTGTCTATCAAATCTAAAGCTGTGGGCTGTCATGATGTGAGAAGGACAATGGTTTTACTCATAGTTGAGTCTATTTTACCCGTAATAACTCACGTCATAAATTTTTCGCTGGCATACGGCACTTTTCCGACTATCTGGCGCAAAGCCTATATTATACCCCTACCTAAATCTTCTGATTGTAGCCTTCTTTCGCATTTTAGACCTATTTCTATCCTGCCCTTTCTATCTAAGGTTTTAGAAGCTGTTGCACATAAGCAAGTTTCTGCCTTTATTTTCAAAAATAATATTCTCTCCCCATTTCAGTCTGGTTTCCGACCTGGTCATAGTACAACTACTGCTCTTCTCAAGGTTACTGAATCCGAATATCGGATAGGGTACGGAAAATACCAAACTGACAGTCCTAATCTTAATAGACTTTTCTAACGCTTTTAATGCAGTCGATCATGACATCCGGCTAGCCCTTCTATCTCATTTGAATATCTCGTCTTCAGCCCAGAAATGGTTCTCATCGCATCTTTGAGGGCGTCACAAGCTGTACGTACTGGCCAAAAAGTGTCCGATTGGTGTGATATGCTCACTGGCGTTCCTCAAGGCGGTATTCTCTCTCCTCTTCTGTTTTCCATTTTTATCAATCTTATCACATTGAATCTCAAGTGCTCTTACCAACTGTATGCCTGATGATTTGCAACTATATACGCAGGCGGTGCCATCGGAAATCCATAATGGTATATCTTTACTAAACAAAGATTTACAGTACATTTATAATTGGTCCGTAGTGTATGGTATTCATGTGAATCCCTCTAAATGTCAAGCAATTATCTTAGTTAGCTCTAGACAATTATCAAAATTAGATGTTTCAACATTACCATCAATCGTGTATAAGAACTATGCCATTCCATTTTGTCCCAATGTTTAGAATCTTGGCTTGTATATTGATAGTAGTTAAACTACTGCAACCTTGCGTTCTCTTTATCTATTGAAAAATTTTCTTCCAACCACTACCACGGTTTTGCTTGTCCAATCTCTCATTCTGCCGATTAATAACTATGTTGATGTGTTTTGCCCAGATTTGTCACAACATCAGCTTAACACATTGGATCGTCTGCTTAATAATTGTATAAGATACATTTATGGTCTCCGTAAATACGATCATTTATCTCCCTTTCGTAATCAGCTTAACTGGCTGCCAGATATGTTAGAATACTCTGCACCCTTTTTCAAAATACTAAACGATCCATGTGCTCCTAAGTATTTGAAATGTAAGTTTCAATACCTAGGAGACTCTCATGACTCTTCACTCCGTTCCTCGCGTAATCTCAAGTTGCTCACGCCTCAACACCGTTCTGGATACATATCTTACTCTTTCGCCCTAACGGCTATAAGGCTCTGGAACGATATACCTCTTGACATTAAAAAAGCTCCCAATAGGATTGCTTTCAAAAATAAAGTCAGGGGATTCGCTGCAAGTATGAGTTAATTCCATTGCATATAAATCGATGTTTTAAGGACGTAATAAAATGTTCCTTCTGCTCCTCTTTGATAATAATTATCTAGTAGTATATTTAATATCTATATTTATGTAGTAGTTATAAGTACTTATGTATATGCAGATATGTATGTTTGAGTATGTATATATATATATATATATATATATGTGTGTGTATGTATATTTGAATGTGTATGTATTGATATAATTACGTATATTGTATTGCTATCTATGTATATTTTTTTTTCTCATGTTGTTTTTTTTTTCTTTTTAATGTTTGCTGCACCGCCTATCATATGTTTATCTCTGCTTAGCCTTATGGTTGACTGGGAGAGAATGCCTTCAGGCATGAAGTCCGCCATATGTACAACTTAAGTGCATAAAAGTTTAAATATATAAAAAAACATTTGAAACATTAAATAAAAATTAAAAATTTATAGTTAAATTTTCTTTAACGTAATGTTTAGTACTCGTATATGTATAATGTGATGTAAGTAATGTTTTATTACCAATATCAACCACTCAGTCGGGCGTTACTTTGAGGGAATCCATTGCGTTAACAGGAAAGAATAAGTGTTTTCTTAAATCTGCGTGCAAAGTTAAAATGGTATTTACCTAGTTTTGATGAATAATACTTATATATATACTTACTTATTAATGTAAAGCTTTAAT
The DNA here is from genome assembly GCA_019845155.1 of Luehdorfia chinensis. Taxonomy (NCBI): domain Eukaryota; kingdom Metazoa; phylum Arthropoda; class Insecta; order Lepidoptera; family Papilionidae; genus Luehdorfia; species Luehdorfia chinensis. The sequence continues at coordinate 1,949,631 of JAHVAK010000573.1, forward strand.
ATTAAATTTCGTTACATTTATTTATTTATTATTTATTTAAATCTTTATTGCTTCCTTTACAATAAAAGGATACAGAGGGCGGACTTAATGCCTTTAGGCATTTTCTCCCAGTCAACCCATTGAGTGGTGAGATTTTGACGAGTTGTATCAATAAAGATAAGCAAAAAGAGAAAAACAAACTTAGTTAACTCATAAATAAGTGTAATTTAGAAATAGTTACATATATATACAACAAACATATATAAATATATTATATTATTATTATATCTAACACGATTAATATTTTATTTTGAAGGAAATACCAAATGCAATTTGTGAAAGTAAGCAGAGTATATTCTTTCGTAAATCGTATATTAGTACGCGCGCTTCCTAGTCTCTCAGCCAATGAGGATTATCATTGGCGGCCCCCTCTTCTGAGTCTAACTCCTGCGGCTTCACCATGTCGCAATGCACTGCCGATCTGAAGACAGTTTCACCGCATCTCCAAACTTCACAACATATTCTGACGCGACATTTCAAATTCTTCAAAATCCGTAAATACAGTTTTATTTAAATGTGTAGTATTCGCGTTAACATATTTTTTTTTATCTCAGTTAACTTAGTCTATCAGTAAATCATATTTAAAATATTCCAATCCGAGATTTCGTACATATTTCACCAAATTTTTTGAAAACTGAGTTCCCCCTCCCTATATTCAGGTTCAATGGAATATTTATTTGTCGAAGTTAATGTCAAGGGTGTTAAAGTGTTCCTTGGAGTCATCTATTGTCCACCCCAAGTGGACTACTTCTCCGATTTGGAAGATAATTTTTTACCATTCTGTTACACACATCACATTGTCGTGGGAGACTTTAAACCGACCTTTTAAAGGTTTCTCTGAAATCACACAAATGAGAATCGATCATAACGTCGCACAATTTCACTATTCTGCCTGTAGATGCTACGCACCATAATATTGACTCTGACACCTGTATTGACCTTATAACTGTCTCCTCCAACGAGTATGTTGTCAATTATGTCCAATTTCCTGCTTCTGGTTTTTCAAGGCATGATTTGTTTTTTCTCTCATATAAATTAAAGTCTCCCAAGCCTTCGCCAGTGTCTATTCCCATTCGAAGCTTTGCTAGACTCGACGTGGAAAAGCTTCAGCGTGATGCTTATACCACAGACTGGTCATCTGTATTTACAGGGGCCGCTGTCGATGATAAAATTGATGCTCTAAATAGTAATTTATCTAAACTCTTTGATAAACATGCACCTAAGCGTATTATCAGACTTAGACGTCCTCCTGTTCCATGGATTACAGTGGGCGTACGACTGGCTATGACAAAACACGATAGAGCTTTTCGTGTATTCAAGCGCAACCGTACTGATGATAAGTGGCAAGCCTATAAGGCTGCGAGAAATCGATGCAATCAGATGATTAGAGGAGCTAAACGCCGTTATATCCATGAACAAGTCCTCTGTTCATCTTCGGCTGACGTATGGAAGTTTCTCAATACACTGGGATGCTGCTATCTCATTGATAACTTCCATGCCTCATTATTCTCATGGTACTTTCACTTTTTCTCCTGTCAATGAAGATGAGATACGAAAAATAATTTTGTCTATCAAATCTAAAGCTGTGGGCTGTCATGATGTGAGAAGGACAATGGTTTTACTCATAGTTGAGTCTATTTTACCCGTAATAACTCACGTCATAAATTTTTCGCTGGCATACGGCACTTTTCCGACTATCTGGCGCAAAGCCTATATTATACCCCTACCTAAATCTTCTGATTGTAGCCTTCTTTCGCATTTTAGACCTATTTCTATCCTGCCCTTTCTATCTAAGGTTTTAGAAGCTGTTGCACATAAGCAAGTTTCTGCCTTTATTTTCAAAAATAATATTCTCTCCCCATTTCAGTCTGGTTTCCGACCTGGTCATAGTACAACTACTGCTCTTCTCAAGGTTACTGAATCCGAATATCGGATAGGGTACGGAAAATACCAAACTGACAGTCCTAATCTTAATAGACTTTTCTAACGCTTTTAATGCAGTCGATCATGACATCCGGCTAGCCCTTCTATCTCATTTGAATATCTCGTCTTCAGCCCAGAAATGGTTCTCATCGCATCTTTGAGGGCGTCACAAGCTGTACGTACTGGCCAAAAAGTGTCCGATTGGTGTGATATGCTCACTGGCGTTCCTCAAGGCGGTATTCTCTCTCCTCTTCTGTTTTCCATTTTTATCAATCTTATCACATTGAATCTCAAGTGCTCTTACCAACTGTATGCTGATGATTTGCAACTATATACGCAGGCGGTGCCATCGGAAATCCATAATGGTATATCTTTACTAAACAAAGATTTACAGTACATTTATAATTGGTCCGTAGTGTATGGTATTCATGTGAATCCCTCTAAATGTCAAGCAATTATCTTAGTTAGCTCTAGACAATTATCAAAATTAGATGTTTCAACATTACCATCAATCGTGTATAAGAACTATGCCATTCCATTTTGTCCCAATGTTTAGAATCTTGGCTTGTATATTGATAGTAGTTAAACTACTGCAACCTTGCGTTCTCTTTATCTATTGAAAAATTTTCTTCCAACCACTACCACGGTTTTGCTTGTCCAATCTCTCATTCTGCCGATTAATAACTATGTTGATGTGTTTTGCCCAGATTTGTCACAACATCAGCTTAACACATTGGATCGTCTGCTTAATAATTGTATAAGATACATTTATGGTCTCCGTAAATACGATCATTTATCTCCCTTTCGTAATCAGCTTAACTGGCTGCCAGATATGTTAGAATACTCTGCACCCTTTTTCAAAATACTAAACGATCCATGTGCTCCTAAGTATTTGAAATGTAAGTTTCAATACCTAGGAGACTCTCATGACTGTTCACTCCGTTCCTCGCGTAATCTCAAGTTGCTCACGCCTCAACACCGTTCTGGATACATATCTTACTCTTTCGCCCTAACGGCTATAAGGCTCTGGAACGATATACCTCTTGACATTAAAAAAGCTCCCAATAGGATTGCTTTCAAAAATAAAGTCAGGGGATTCGCTGCAAGTATGAGTTAATTCCATTGCATATAAATCGATGTTTTAAGGACGTAATAAAATGTTCCTTCTGCTCCTCTTTGATAATAATTATCTAGTAGTATATTTAATATCTATATTTATGTAGTAGTTATAAGTACTTATGTATATGCAGATATGTATGTTTGAGTATGTATATATATATATATATATATATGTGTGTGTATGTATATTTGAATGTGTATGTATTGATATAATTACGTATATTGTATTGCTATCTATGTATATTTTTTTTTCTCATGTTGTTTTTTTTTTCTTTTTAATGTTTGCTGCACCGCCTATCATATGTTTATCTCTGCTTAGCCTTATGGTTGACTGGGAGAGAATGCCTTCAGGCATGAAGTCCGCCATATGTACAACTTAAGTGCATAAAAGTTTAAATATATAAAAAAACATTTGAAACATTAAATAAAAATTAAAAATTTATAGTTAAATTTTCTTTAACGTAATGTTTAGTACTCGTATATGTATAATGTGATGTAAGTAATGTTTTATTACCAATATCAACCACTCAGTCGGGCGTTACTTTGAGGGAATCCATTGCGTTAACAGGAAAGAATAAGTGTTTTCTTAAATCTGCGTGCAAAGTTAAAATGGTATTTACCTAGTTTTGATGAATAATACTTATATATATACTTACTTATTAATGTAAAGCTTTAATATTAAATTTCGTTACATTTATTTATTTATTATTTATTTAAATCTTTATTGCTTCCTTTACAATAAAAGGATACAGAGGGCGGACTTAATGCCTTTAGGCATTTTCTCCCAGTCAACCCATTGAGTGGTGAGATTTTGACGAGTTGTATCAATAAAGATAAGCAAAAAGAGAAAAACAAACTTAGTTAACTCATAAATAAGTGTAATTTAGAAATAGTTACATATATATACAACAAACATATATAAATATATTATATTATTATTATATCTAACACGATTAATATTTTATTTTGAAGGAAATACCAAATGCAATTTGTGAAAGTAAGCAGAGTATATTCTTTCGTAAATCGTATATTAGTACGCGCGCTTCCTAGTCTCTCAGCCAATGAGGATTATCATTGGCGGCCCCCTCTTCTGAGTCTAACTCCTGCGGCTTCACCATGTCGCAATGCACTGCCGATCTGAAGACAGTTTCACCGCATCTCCAAACTTCACAACATATTCTGACGCGACATTTCAAATTCTTCAAAATCCGTAAATACAGTTTTATTTAAATGTGTAGTATTCGCGTTAACATATTTTTTTTTATCTCAGTTAACTTAGTCTATCAGTAAATCATATTTAAAATATTCCAATCCGAGATTTCGTACATATTTCACCAAATTTTTTGAAAACTGAGTTCCCCCTCCCTATATTCAGGTTCAATGGAATATTTATTTGTCGAAGTTAATGTCAAGGGTGTTAAAGTGTTCCTTGGAGTCATCTATTGTCCACCCCAAGTGGACTACTTCTCCGATTTGGAAGATAATTTTTTACCATTCTGTTACACACATCACATTGTCGTGGGAGACTTTAAACCGACCTTTTAAAGGTTTCTCTGAAATCACACAAATGAGAATCGATCATAACGTCGCACAATTTCACTATTCTGCCTGTAGATGCTACGCACCATAATATTGACTCTGACACCTGTATTGACCTTATAACTGTCTCCTCCAACGAGTATGTTGTCAATTATGTCCAATTTCCTGCTTCTGGTTTTTCAAGGCATGATTTGTTTTTTCTCTCATATAAATTAAAGTCTCCCAAGCCTTCGCCAGTGTCTATTCCCATTCGAAGCTTTGCTAGACTCGACGTGGAAAAGCTTCAGCGTGATGCTTATACCACAGACTGGTCATCTGTATTTACAGGGGCCGCTGTCGATGATAAAATTGATGCTCTAAATAGTAATTTATCTAAACTCTTTGATAAACATGCACCTAAGCGTATTATCAGACTTAGACGTCCTCCTGTTCCATGGATTACAGTGGGCGTACGACTGGCTATGACAAAACACGATAGAGCTTTTCGTGTATTCAAGCGCAACCGTACTGATGATAAGTGGCAAGCCTATAAGGCTGCGAGAAATCGATGCAATCAGATGATTAGAGGAGCTAAACGCCGTTATATCCATGAACAAGTCCTCTGTTCATCTTCGGCTGACGTATGGAAGTTTCTCAATACACTGGGATGCTGCTATCTCATTGATAACTTCCATGCCTCATTATTCTCATGGTACTTTCACTTTTTCTCCTGTCAATGAAGATGAGATACGAAAAATAATTTTGTCTATCAAATCTAAAGCTGTGGGCTGTCATGATGTGAGAAGGACAATGGTTTTACTCATAGTTGAGTCTATTTTACCCGTAATAACTCACGTCATAAATTTTTCGCTGGCATACGGCACTTTTCCGACTATCTGGCGCAAAGCCTATATTATACCCCTACCTAAATCTTCTGATTGTAGCCTTCTTTCGCATTTTAGACCTATTTCTATCCTGCCCTTTCTATCTAAGGTTTTAGAAGCTGTTGCACATAAGCAAGTTTCTGCCTTTATTTTCAAAAATAATATTCTCTCCCCATTTCAGTCTGGTTTCCGACCTGGTCATAGTACAACTACTGCTCTTCTCAAGGTTACTGAATCCGAATATCGGATAGGGTACGGAAAATACCAAACTGACAGTCCTAATCTTAATAGACTTTTCTAACGCTTTTAATGCAGTCGATCATGACATCCGGCTAGCCCTTCTATCTCATTTGAATATCTCGTCTTCAGCCCAGAAAAGGTTCTCATCGCATCTTTGAGGGCGTCACAAGCTGTACGTACTGGCCAAAAAGTGTCCGATTGGTGTGATATGCTCACTGGCGTTCCTCAAGGCGGTATTCTCTCTCCTCTTCTGTTTTCCATTTTTATCAATCTTATCACATTGAATCTCAAGTGCTCTTACCAACTGTATGCTGATGATTTGCAACTATATACGCAGGCGGTGCCATCGGAAATCCATAATGGTATATCTTTACTAAACAAAGATTTACAGTACATTTATAATTGGTCCGTAGTGTATGGTATTCATGTGAATCCCTCTAAATGTCAAGCAATTATCTTAGTTAGCTCTAGACAATTATCAAAATTAGATGTTTCAACATTACCATCAATCGTGTATAAGAACTATGCCATTCCATTTTGTCCCAATGTTTAGAATCTTGGCTTGTATATTGATAGTAGTTAAACTACTGCAACCTTGCGTTCTCTTTATCTATTGAAAAATTTTCTTCCAACCACTACCACGGTTTTGCTTGTCCAATCTCTCATTCTGCCGATTAATAACTATGTTGATGTGTTTTGCCCAGATTTGTCACAACATCAGCTTAACACATTGGATCGTCTGCTTAATAATTGTATAAGATACATTTATGGTCTCCGTAAATACGATCATTTATCTCCCTTTCGTAATCAGCTTAACTGGCTGCCAGATATGTTAGAATACTCTGCACCCTTTTTCAAAATACTAAACGATCCATGTGCTCCTAAGTATTTGAAATGTAAGTTTCAATACCTAGGAGACTCTCATGACTGTTCACTCCGTTCCTCGCGTAATCTCAAGTTGCTCACGCCTCAACACCGTTCTGGATACATATCTTACTCTTTCGCCCTAACGGCTATAAGGCTCTGGAACGATATACCTCTTGACATTAAAAAGCTCCCAATAGGATTGCTTTCAAAAATAAAGTCAGGGGATTCGCTGCAAGTATGAGTTAATTCCATTGCATATAAATCGATGTTTTAAGGACGTAATAAAATGTTCCTTCTGCTCCTCTTTGATAATAATTATCTAGTAGTATATTTAATATCTATATTTATGTAGTAGTTATAAGTACTTATGTATATGCAGATATGTATGTTTGAGTATGTATATATATATATATATATATATGTGTGTGTATGTATATTTGAATGTGTATGTATTGATATAATTACGTATATTGTATTGCTATCTATGTATATTTTTTTTTCTCATGTTGTTTTTTTTTTCTTTTTAATGTTTGCTGCACCGCCTATCATATGTTTATCTCTGCTTAGCCTTATGGTTGACTGGGAGAGAATGCCTTCAGGCATGAAGTCCGCCATATGTACAACTTAAGTGCATAAAAGTTTAAATATATAAAAAAACATTTGAAACATTAAATAAAAATTAAAAATTTATAGTTAAATTTTCTTTAACGTAATGTTTAGTACTCGTATATGTATAATGTGATGTAAGTAATGTTTTATTACCAATATCAACCACTCAGTCGGGCGTTACTTTGAGGGAATCCATTGCGTTAACAGGAAAGAATAAGTGTTTTCTTAAATCTGCGTGCAAAGTTAAAATGGTATTTACCTAGTTTTGATGAATAATACTTATATATATACTTACTTATTAATGTAAAGCTTTAATATTAAATTTCGTTACATTTATTTATTTATTATTTATTTAAATCTTTATTGCTTCCTTTACAATAAAAGGATACAGAGGGCGGACTTAATGCCTTTAGGCATTTTCTCCCAGTCAACCCATTGAGTGGTGAGATTTTGACGAGTTGTATCAATAAAGATAAGCAGAAAGAGAAAAACAAACTTAGTTAACTCATAAATAAGTGTAATTTAGAAATAGTTACATATATATACAACAAACATATATAAATATATTATATTATTATTATATCTAACACGATTAATATTTTATTTTGAAGGAAATACCAAATGCAATTTGTGAAAGTAAGCAGAGTATATTCTTTCGTAAATCGTATATTAGTACGCGCGCTTCCTAGTCTCTCAGCCAATGAGGATTATCATTGGCGGCCCCCTCTTCTGAGTCTAACTCCTGCGGCTTCACCATGTCGCAATGCACTGCCGATCTGAAGACAGTTTCACCGCATCTCCAAACTTCACAACATATTCTGACGCGACATTTCAAATTCTTCAAAATCCGTAAATACAGTTTTATTTAAATGTGTAGTATTCGCGTTAACATATTTTTTTTTTATCTCAGTTAACTTAGTCTATCAGTAAATCATATTTAAAATATTCCAATCCGAGATTTCGTACATATTTCACCAAATTTTTTGAAAACTGAGTTCCCCCTCCCTATATTCAGGTTCAATGGAATATTTATTTGTCGAAGTTAATGTCAAGGGTGTTAAAGTGTTCCTTGGAGTCATCTATTGTCCACCCCAAGTGGACTACTTCTCCGATTTGGAAGATAATTTTTTACCATTCTGTTACACACATCACATTGTCGTGGGAGACTTTAAACCGACCTTTTAAAGGTTTCTCTGAAATCACACAAATGAGAATCGATCATAACGTCGCACAATTTCACTATTCTGCCTGTAGATGCTACGCACCATAATATTGACTCTGACACCTGTATTGACCTTATAACTGTCTCCTCCAACGAGTATGTTGTCAATTATGTCCAATTTCCTGCTTCTGGTTTTTCAAGGCATGATTTGTTTTTTCTCTCATATAAATTAAAGTCTCCCAAGCCTTCGCCAGTGTCTATTCCCATTCGAAGCTTTGCTAGACTCGACGTGGAAAAGCTTCAGCGTGATGCTTATACCACAGACTGGTCATCTGTATTTACAGGGGCCGCTGTCGATGATAAAATTGATGCTCTAAATAGTAATTTATCTAAACTCTTTGATAAACATGCACCTAAGCGTATTATCAGACTTAGACGTCCTCCTGTTCCATGGATTACAGTGGGCGTACGACTGGCTATGACAAAACACGATAGAGCTTTTCGTGTATTCAAGCGCAACCGTACTGATGATAAGTGGCAAGCCTATAAGGCTGCGAGAAATCGATGCAATCAGATGATTAGAGGAGCTAAACGCCGTTATATCCATGAACAAGTCCTCTGTTCATCTTCGGCTGACGTATGGAAGTTTCTCAATACACTGGGATGCTGCTATCTCATTGATAACTTCCATGCCTCATTATTCTCATGGTACTTTCACTTTTTCTCCTGTCAATGAAGATGAGATACGAAAAATAATTTTGTCTATCAAATCTAAAGCTGTGGGCTGTCATGATGTGAGAAGGACAATGGTTTTACTCATAGTTGAGTCTATTTTACCCGTAATAACTCACGTCATAAATTTTTCGCTGGCATACGGCACTTTTCCGACTATCTGGCGCAAAGCCTATATTATACCCCTACCTAAATCTTCTGATTGTAGCCTTCTTTCGCATTTTAGACCTATTTCTATCCTGCCCTTTCTATCTAAGGTTTTAGAAGCTGTTGCACATAAGCAAGTTTCTGCCTTTATTTTCAAAAATAATATTCTCTCCCCATTTCAGTCTGGTTTCCGACCTGGTCATAGTACAACTACTGCTCTTCTCAAGGTTACTGAATCCGAATATCGGATAGGGTACGGAAAATACCAAACTGACAGTCCTAATCTTAATAGACTTTTCTAACGCTTTTAATGCAGTCGATCATGACATCCGGCTAGCCCTTCTATCTCATTTGAATATCTCGTCTTCAGCCCAGAAATGGTTCTCATCGCATCTTTGAGGGCGTCACAAGCTGTACGTACTGGCCAAAAAGTGTCCGATTGGTGTGATATGCTCACTGGCGTTCCTCAAGGCGGTATTCTCTCTCCTCTTCTGTTTTCCATTTTTATCAATCTTATCACATTGAATCTCAAGTGCTCTTACCAACTGTATGCTGATGATTTGCAACTATATACGCAGGCGGTGCCATCGGAAATCCATAATGGTATATCTTTACTAAACAAAGATTTACAGTACATTTATAATTGGTCCGTAGTGTATGGTATTCATGTGAATCCCTCTAAATGTCAAGCAATTATCTTAGTTAGCTCTAGACAATTATCAAAATTAGATGTTTCAACATTACCATCAATCGTGTATAAGAACTATGCCATTCCATTTTGTCCCAATGTTTAGAATCTTGGCTTGTATATTGATAGTAGTTAAACTACTGCAACCTTGCGTTCTCTTTATCTATTGAAAAATTTTCTTCCAACCACTACCACGGTTTTGCTTGTCCAATCTCTCATTCTGCCGATTAATAACTATGTTGATGTGTTTTGCCCAGATTTGTCACAACATCAGCTTAACACATTGGATCGTCTGCTTAATAATTGTATAAGATACATTTATGGTCTCCGTAAATACGATCATTTATCTCCCTTTCGTAATCAGCTTAACTGGCTGCCAGATATGTTAGAATACTCTGCACCCTTTTTCAAAATACTAAACGATCCATGTGCTCCTAAGTATTTGAAATGTAAGTTTCAATACCTAGGAGACTCTCATGACTGTTCACTCCGTTCCTCGCGTAATCTCAAGTTGCTCACGCCTCAACACCGTTCTGGATACATATCTTACTCTTTCGCCCTAACGGCTATAAGGCTCTGGAACGATATACCTCTTGACATTAAAAAAGCTCCCAATAGGATTGCTTTCAAAAATAAGTCAGGGGATTCGCTGCAAGTATGAGTTAATTCCATTGCATATAAATCGATGTTTTAAGGACGTAATAAAATGTTCCTTCTGCTCCTCTTTGATAATAATTATCTAGTAGTATATTTAATATCTATATTTATGTAGTAGTTATAAGTACTTATGTATATGCAGATATGTATGTTTGAGTATGTATATATATATATATATATATATGTGTGTGTATGTATATTTGAATGTGTATGTATTGATATAATTACGTATATTGTATTGCTATCTATGTATATTTTTTTTTCTCATGTTGTTTTTTTTTTCTTTTTAATGTTTGCTGCACCGCCTATCATATGTTTATCTCTGCTTAGCCTTATGGTTGACTGGGAGAGAATGCCTTCAGGCATGAAGTCCGCCATATGTACAACTTAAGTGCATAAAAGTTTAAATATATAAAAAAACATTTGAAACATTAAATAAAAATTAAAAATTTATAGTTAAATTTTCTTTAACGTAATGTTTAGTACTCGTATATGTATAATGTGATGTAAGTAATGTTTTATTACCAATATCAACCACTCAGTCGGGCGTTACTTTGAGGGAATCCATTGCGTTAACAGGAAAGAATAAGTGTTTTCTTAAATCTGCGTGCAAAGTTAAAATGGTATTTACCTAGTTTTGATGAATAATACTTATATATATACTTACTTATTAATGTAAAGCTTTAATATTAAATTTCGTTACATTTATTTATTTATTATTTATTTAAATCTTTATTGCTTCCTTTACAATAAAAGGATACAGAGGGCGGACTTAATGCCTTTAGGCATTTTCTCCCAGTCAACCCATTGAGTGGTGAGATTTTGACGAGTTGTATCAATAAAGATAAGCAGAAAGAGAAAAACAAACTTAGTTAACTCATAAATAAGTGTAATTTAGAAATAGTTACATATATATACAACAAACATATATAAATATATTATATTATTATTATATCTAACACGATTAATATTTTATTTTGAAGGAAATACCAAATGCAATTTGTGAAAGTAAGCAGAGTATATTCTTTCGTAAATCGTATATTAGTACGCGCGCTTCCTAGTCTCTCAGCCAATGAGGATTATCATTGGCGGCCCCCTCTTCTGAGTCTAACTCCTGCGGCTTCACCATGTCGCAATGCACTGCCGATCTGAAGACAGTTTCACCGCATCTCCAAACTTCACAACATATTCTGACGCGACATTTCAAATTCTTCAAAATCCGTAAATACAGTTTTATTTAAATGTGTAGTATTCGCGTTAACATATTTTTTTTTATCTCAGTTAACTTAGTCTATCAGTAAATCATATTTAAAATATTCCAATCCGAGATTTCGTACATATTTCACCAAATTTTTTGAAAACTGAGTTCCCCCTCCCTATATTCAGGTTCAATGGAATATTTATTTGTCGAAGTTAATGTCAAGGGTGTTAAAGTGTTCCTTGGAGTCATCTATTGTCCACCCCAAGTGGACTACTTCTCCGATTTGGAAGATAATTTTTTACCATTCTGTTACACACATCACATTGTCGTGGGAGACTTTAAACCGACCTTTTAAAGGTTTCTCTGAAATCACACAAATGAGAATCGATCATAACGTCGCACAATTTCACTATTCTGCCTGTAGATGCTACGCACCATAATATTGACTCTGACACCTGTATTGACCTTATAACTGTCTCCTCCAACGAGTATGTTGTCAATTATGTCCAATTTCCTGCTTCTGGTTTTTCAAGGCATGATTTGTTTTTTCTCTCATATAAATTAAAGTCTCCCAAGCCTTCGCCAGTGTCTATTCCCATTCGAAGCTTTGCTAGACTCGACGTGGAAAAGCTTCAGCGTGATGCTTATACCACAGACTGGTCATCTGTATTTACAGGGGCCGCTGTCGATGATAAAATTGATGCTCTAAATAGTAATTTATCTAAACTCTTTGATAAACATGCACCTAAGCGTATTATCAGACTTAGACGTCCTCCTGTTCCATGGATTACAGTGGGCGTACGACTGGCTATGACAAAACACGATAGAGCTTTTCGTGTATTCAAGCGCAACCGTACTGATGATAAGTGGCAAGCCTATAAGGCTGCGAGAAATCGATGCAATCAGATGATTAGAGGAGCTAAACGCCGTTATATCCATGAACAAGTCCTCTGTTCATCTTCGGCTGACGTATGGAAGTTTCTCAATACACTGGGATGCTGCTATCTCATTGATAACTTCCATGCCTCATTATTCTCATGGTACTTTCACTTTTTCTCCTGTCAATGAAGATGAGATACGAAAAATAATTTTGTCTATCAAATCTAAAGCTGTGGGCTGTCATGATGTGAGAAGGACAATGGTTTTACTCATAGTTGAGTCTATTTTACCCGTAATAACTCACGTCATAAATTTTTCGCTGGCATACGGCACTTTTCCGACTATCTGGCGCAAAGCCTATATTATACCCCTACCTAAATCTTCTGATTGTAGCCTTCTTTCGCATTTTAGACCTATTTCTATCCTGCCCTTTCTATCTAAGGTTTTAGAAGCTGTTGCACATAAGCAAGTTTCTGCCTTTATTTTCAAAAATAATATTCTCTCCCCATTTCAGTCTGGTTTCCGACCTGGTCATAGTACAACTACTGCTCTTCTCAAGGTTACTGAATCCGAATATCGGATAGGGTACGGAAAATACCAAACTGACAGTCCTAATCTTAATAGACTTTTCTAACGCTTTTAATGCAGTCGATCATGACATCCGGCTAGCCCTTCTATCTCATTTGAATATCTCGTCTTCAGCCCAGAAATGGTTCTCATCGCATCTTTGAGGGCGTCACAAGCTGTACGTACTGGCCAAAAAGTGTCCGATTGGTGTGATATGCTCACTGGCGTTCCTCAAGGCGGTATTCTCTCTCCTCTTCTGTTTTCCATTTTTATCAATCTTATCACATTGAATCTCAAGTGCTCTTACCAACTGTATGCTGATGATTTGCAACTATATACGCAGGCGGTGCCATCGGAAATCCATAATGGTATATCTTTACTAAACAAAGATTTACAGTACATTTATAATTGGTCCGTAGTGTATGGTATTCATGTGAATCCCTCTAAATGTCAAGCAATTATCTTAGTTAGCTCTAGACAATTATCAAAATTAGATGTTTCAACATTACCATCAATCGTGTATAAGAACTATGCCATTCCATTTTGTCCCAATGTTTAGAATCTTGGCTTGTATATTGATAGTAGTTAAACTACTGCAACCTTGCGTTCTCTTTATCTATTGAAAAATTTTCTTCCAACCACTACCACGGTTTTGCTTGTCCAATCTCTCATTCTGCCGATTAATAACTATGTTGATGTGTTTTGCCCAGATTTGTCACAACATCAGCTTAACACATTGGATCGTCTGCTTAATAATTGTATAAGATACATTTATGGTCTCCGTAAATACGATCATTTATCTCCCTTTCGTAATCAGCTTAACTGGCTGCCAGATATGTTAGAATACTCTGCACCCTTTTTCAAAATACTAAACGATCCATGTGCTCCTAAGTATTTGAAATGTAAGTTTCAATACCTAGGAGACTCTCATGACTGTTCACTCCGTTCCTCGCGTAATCTCAAGTTGCTCACGCCTCAACACCGTTCTGGATACATATCTTACTCTTTCGCCCTAACGGCTATAAGGCTCTGGAACGATATACCTCTTGACATTAAAAAAGCTCCCAATAGGATTGCTTTCAAAAATAAAGTCAGGGGATTCGCTGCAAGTATGAGTTAATTCCATTGCATATAAATCGATGTTTTAAGGACGTAATAAAATGTTCCTTCTGCTCCTCTTTGATAATAATTATCTAGTAGTATATTTAATATCTATATTTATGTAGTAGTTATAAGTACTTATGTATATGCAGATATGTATGTTTGAGTATGTATATATATATATATATATATGTGTGTGTATGTATATTTGAATGTGTATGTATTGATATAATTACGTATATTGTATTGCTATCTATGTATATTTTTTTTTCTCATGTTGTTTTTTTTTTCTTTTTAATGTTTGCTGCACCGCCTATCATATGTTTATCTCTGCTTAGCCTTATGGTTGACTGGGAGAGAATGCCTTCAGGCATGAAGTCCGCCATATGTACAACTTAAGTGCATAAAAGTTTAAATATATAAAAAAACATTTGAAACATTAAATAAAAATTAAAAATTTATAGTTAAATTTTCTTTAACGTAATGTTTAGTACTCGTATATGTATAATGTGATGTAAGTAATGTTTTATTACCAATATCAACCACTCAGTCGGGCGTTACTTTGAGGGAATCCATTGCGTTAACAGGAAAGAATAAGTGTTTTCTTAAATCTGCGTGCAAAGTTTAAGTCAAAATGGTATTTACCTAGTTTTGATGAATAATACTTATATATATACTTACTTATTAATGTAAAGCTTTAATATTAAATTTCGTTACATTTATTTATTTATTATTTATTTAAATCTTTATTGCTTCCTTTACAATAAAAGGATACAGAGGGCGGACTTAATGCCTTTAGGCATTTTCTCCCAGTCAACCCATTGAGTGGTGAGATTTTGACGAGTTGTATCAATAAAGATAAGCAAAAAGAGAAAAACAAACTTAGTTAACTCATAAATAAGTGTAATTTAGAAATAGTTACATATATATACAACAAACATATATAAATATATTATATTATTATTATATCTAACACGATTAATATTTTATTTTGAAGGAAATACCAAATGCAATTTGTGAAAGTAAGCAGAGTATATTCTTTCGTAAATCGTATATTAGTACGCGCGCTTCCTAGTCTCTCAGCCAATGAGGATTATCATTGGCGGCCCCCTCTTCTGAGTCTAACTCCTGCGGCTTCACCATGTCGCAATGCACTGCCGATCTGAAGACAGTTTCACCGCATCTCCAAACTTCACAACATATTCTGACGCGACATTTCAAATTCTTCAAAATCCGTAAATACAGTTTTATTTAAATGTGTAGTATTCGCGTTAACATATTTTTTTTTATCTCAGTTAACTTAGTCTATCAGTAAATCATATTTAAAATATTCCAATCCGAGATTTCGTACATATTTCACCAAATTTTTTGAAAACTGAGTTCCCCCTCCCTATATTCAGGTTCAATGGAATATTTATTTGTCGAAGTTAATGTCAAGGGTGTTAAAGTGTTCCTTGGAGTCATCTATTGTCCACCCCAAGTGGACTACTTCTCCGATTTGGAAGATAATTTTTTACCATTCTGTTACACACATCACATTGTCGTGGGAGACTTTAAACCGACCTTTTAAAGGTTTCTCTGAAATCACACAAATGAGAATCGATCATAACGTCGCACAATTTCACTATTCTGCCTGTAGATGCTACGCACCATAATATTGACTCTGACACCTGTATTGACCTTATAACTGTCTCCTCCAACGAGTATGTTGTCAATTATGTCCAATTTCCTGCTTCTGGTTTTTCAAGGCATGATTTGTTTTTTTCTCTCATATAAATTAAAGTCTCCCAAGCCTTCGCCAGTGTCTATTCCCATTCGAAGCTTTGCTAGACTCGACGTGGAAAAGCTTCAGCGTGATGCTTATACCACAGACTGGTCATCTGTATTTACAGGGGCCGCTGTCGATGATAAAATTGATGCTCTAAATAGTAATTTATCTAAACTCTTTGATAAACATGCACCTAAGCGTATTATCAGACTTAGACGTCCTCCTGTTCCATGGATTACAGTGGGCGTACGACTGGCTATGACAAAACACGATAGAGCTTTTCGTGTATTCAAGCGCAACCGTACTGATGATAAGTGGCAAGCCTATAAGGCTGCGAGAAATCGATGCAATCAGATGATTAGAGGAGCTAAACGCCGTTATATCCATGAACAAGTCCTCTGTTCATCTTCGGCTGACGTATGGAAGTTTCTCAATACACTGGGATGCTGCTATCTCATTGATAACTTCCATGCCTCATTATTCTCATGGTACTTTCACTTTTTCTCCTGTCAATGAAGATGAGATACGAAAAATAATTTTGTCTATCAAATCTAAAGCTGTGGGCTGTCATGATGTGAGAAGGACAATGGTTTTACTCATAGTTGAGTCTATTTTACCCGTAATAACTCACGTCATAAATTTTTCGCTGGCATACGGCACTTTTCCGACTATCTGGCGCAAAGCCTATATTATACCCCTACCTAAATCTTCTGATTGTAGCCTTCTTTCGCATTTTAGACCTATTTCTATCCTGCCCTTTCTATCTAAGGTTTTAGAAGCTGTTGCACATAAGCAAGTTTCTGCCTTTATTTTCAAAAATAATATTCTCTCCCCATTTCAGTCTGGTTTCCGACCTGGTCATAGTACAACTACTGCTCTTCTCAAGGTTACTGAATCCGAATATCGGATAGGGTACGGAAAATACCAAACTGACAGTCCTAATCTTAATAGACTTTTCTAACGCTTTTAATGCAGTCGATCATGACATCCGGCTAGCCCTTCTATCTCATTTGAATATCTCGTCTTCAGCCCAGAAATGGTTCTCATCGCATCTTTGAGGGCGTCACAAGCTGTACGTACTGGCCAAAAAGTGTCCGATTGGTGTGATATGCTCACTGGCGTTCCTCAAGGCGGTATTCTCTCTCCTCTTCTGTTTTCCATTTTTATCAATCTTATCACATTGAATCTCAAGTGCTCTTACCAACTGTATGCTGATGATTTGCAACTATATACGCAGGCGGTGCCATCGGAAATCCATAATGGTATATCTTTACTAAACAAAGATTTACAGTACATTTATAATTGGTCCGTAGTGTATGGTATTCATGTGAATCCCTCTAAATGTCAAGCAATTATCTTAGTTAGCTCTAGACAATTATCAAAATTAGATGTTTCAACATTACCATCAATCGTGTATAAGAACTATGCCATTCCATTTTGTCCCAATGTTTAGAATCTTGGCTTGTATATTGATAGTAGTTAAACTACTGCAACCTTGCGTTCTCTTTATCTATTGAAAAATTTTCTTCCAACCACTACCACGGTTTTGCTTGTCCAATCTCTCATTCTGCCGATTAATAACTATGTTGATGTGTTTTGCCCAGATTTGTCACAACATCAGCTTAACACATTGGATCGTCTGCTTAATAATTGTATAAGATACATTTATGGTCTCCGTAAATACGATCATTTATCTCCCTTTCGTAATCAGCTTAACTGGCTGCCAGATATGTTAGAATACTCTGCACCCTTTTTCAAAATACTAAACGATCCATGTGCTCCTAAGTATTTGAAATGTAAGTTTCAATACCTAGGAGACTCTCATGACTGTTCACTCCGTTCCTCGCGTAATCTCAAGTTGCTCACGCCTCAACACCGTTCTGGATACATATCTTACTCTTTCGCCCTAACGGCTATAAGGCTCTGGAACGATATACCTCTTGACATTAAAAAAGCTCCCAATAGGATTGCTTTCAAAAATAAAGTCAGGGGATTCGCTGCAAGTATGAGTTAATTCCATTGCATATAAATCGATGTTTTAAGGACGTAATAAAATGTTCCTTCTGCTCCTCTTTGATAATAATTATCTAGTAGTATATTTAATATCTATATTTATGTAGTAGTTATAAGTACTTATGTATATGCAGATATGTATGTTTGAGTATGTATATATATATATATATATATGTGTGTGTATGTATATTTGAATGTGTATGTATTGATATAATTACGTATATTGTATTGCTATCTATGTATATTTTTTTTTCTCATGTTGTTTTTTTTTTCTTTTTAATGTTTGCTGCACCGCCTATCATATGTTTATCTCTGCTTAGCCTTATGGTTGACTGGGAGAGAATGCCTTCAGGCATGAAGTCCGCCATATGTACAACTTAAGTGCATAAAAGTTTAAATATATAAAAAAACATTTGAAACATTAAATAAAAATTAAAAATTTATAGTTAAATTTTCTTTAACGTAATGTTTAGTACTCGTATATGTATAATGTGATGTAAGTAATGTTTTATTACCAATATCAACCACTCAGTCGGGCGTTACTTTGAGGGAATCCATTGCGTTAACAGGAAAGAATAAGTGTTTTCTTAAATCTGCGTGCAAAGTTAAAATGGTATTTACCTAGTTTTGATGAATAATACTTATATATATACTTACTTATTAATGTAAAGCTTTAATATTAAATTTCGTTACATTTATTTATTTATTATTTATTTAAATCTTTATTGCTTCCTTTACAATAAAAGGATACAGAGGGCGGACTTAATGCCTTTAGGCATTTTCTCCCAGTCAACCCATTGAGTGGTGAGATTTTGACGAGTTGTATCAATAAAGATAAGCAGAAAGAGAAAAACAAACTTAGTTAACTCATAAATAAGTGTAATTTAGAAATAGTTACATATATATACAACAAACATATATAAATATATTATATTATTATTATATCTAACACGATTAATATTTTATTTTGAAGGAAATACCAAATGCAATTTGTGAAAGTAAGCAGAGTATATTCTTTCGTAAATCGTATATTAGTACGCGCGCTTCCTAGTCTCTCAGCCAATGAGGATTATCATTGGCGGCCCCCTCTTCTGAGTCTAACTCCTGCGGCTTCACCATGTCGCAATGCACTGCCGATCTGAAGACAGTTTCACCGCATCTCCAAACTTCACAACATATTCTGACGCGACATTTCAAATTCTTCAAAATCCGTAAATACAGTTTTATTTAAATGTGTAGTATTCGCGTTAACATATTTTTTTTTATCTCAGTTAACTTAGTCTATCAGTAAATCATATTTAAAATATTCCAATCCGAGATTTCGTACATATTTCACCAAATTTTTTGAAAACTGAGTTCCCCCTCCCTATATTCAGGTTCAATGGAATATTTATTTGTCGAAGTTAATGTCAAGGGTGTTAAAGTGTTCCTTGGAGTCATCTATTGTCCACCCCAAGTGGACTACTTCTCCGATTTGGAAGATAATTTTTTACCATTCTGTTACACACATCACATTGTCGTGGGAGACTTTAAACCGACCTTTTAAAGGTTTCTCTGAAATCACACAAATGAGAATCGATCATAACGTCGCACAATTTCACTATTCTGCCTGTAGATGCTACGCACCATAATATTGACTCTGACACCTGTATTGACCTTATAACTGTCTCCTCCAACGAGTATGTTGTCAATTATGTCCAATTTCCTGCTTCTGGTTTTTCAAGGCATGATTTGTTTTTTCTCTCATATAAATTAAAGTCTCCCAAGCCTTCGCCAGTGTCTATTCCCATTCGAAGCTTTGCTAGACTCGACGTGGAAAAGCTTCAGCGTGATGCTTATACCACAGACTGGTCATCTGTATTTACAGGGGCCGCTGTCGATGATAAAATTGATGCTCTAAATAGTAATTTATCTAAACTCTTTGATAAACATGCACCTAAGCGTATTATCAGACTTAGACGTCCTCCTGTTCCATGGATTACAGTGGGCGTACGACTGGCTATGACAAAACACGATAGAGCTTTTCGTGTATTCAAGCGCAACCGTACTGATGATAAGTGGCAAGCCTATAAGGCTGCGAGAAATCGATGCAATCAGATGATTAGAGGAGCTAAACGCCGTTATATCCATGAACAAGTCCTCTGTTCATCTTCGGCTGACGTATGGAAGTTTCTCAATACACTGGGATGCTGCTATCTCATTGATAACTTCCATGCCTCATTATTCTCATGGTACTTTCACTTTTTCTCCTGTCAATGAAGATGAGATACGAAAAATAATTTTGTCTATCAAATCTAAAGCTGTGGGCTGTCATGATGTGAGAAGGACAATGGTTTTACTCATAGTTGAGTCTATTTTACCCGTAATAACTCACGTCATAAATTTTTCGCTGGCATACGGCACTTTTCCGACTATCTGGCGCAAAACCTATATTATACCCCTACCTAAATCTTCTGATTGTAGCCTTCTTTCGCATTTTAGACCTATTTCTATCCTGCCCTTTCTATCTAAGGTTTTAGAAGCTGTTGCACATAAGCAAGTTTCTGCCTTTATTTTCAAAAATAATATTCTCTCCCCATTTCAGTCTGGTTTCCGACCTGGTCATAGTACAACTACTGCTCTTCTCAAGGTTACTGAATCCGAATATCGGATAGGGTACGGAAAATACCAAACTGACAGTCCTAATCTTAATAGACTTTTCTAACGCTTTTAATGCAGTCGATCATGACATCCGGCTAGCCCTTCTATCTCATTTGAATATCTCGTCTTCAGCCCAGAAATGGTTCTCATCGCATCTTTGAGGGCGTCACAAGCTGTACGTACTGGCCAAAAAGTGTCCGATTGGTGTGATTGGATTGGTGGGCCCTCTTCTGAGTCTAACTCCTGCGGCTTCACCATGTCGCAATGCACTGCCGATCTGAAGACAGTTTCACCGCATCTCCAAACTTCACAACATATTCTGACGCGACATTTCAAATTCTTCAAAATCCGTAAATACAGTTTTATTTAAATGTGTAGTATTCGCGTTAACATATTTTTTTTTATCTCAGTTAACTTAGTCTATCAGTAAATCATATTTAAAATATTCCAATCCGAGATTTCGTACATATTTCACCAAATTTTTTGAAAACTGAGTCATGAGATAAACGTGAATTGAAAAAAAAATACAAGACTGGAAATGATTTTGAACGTTTCAATGTCAGAAAGCTAAAAATGTGTTGGTCGTCTCGTTGACGTCTAATCTTACAGAAAATAAAACATTGAACATTTTCTTATAGTAATTTTTGTTAAAGTGCGACGCTAATTCCAATTCATTGCGTGCAGTGAATCTAAATTATTTTGTTACATTACAAAATGTTTTGTCACAATAACACATTTTGTTGTGCTTGCTCATAGCGGCGAATGAGTATTGTAGTACTGGAACTGAAAAGCTAAATAAACATTATTGTATGCACTGAAATGCGGACAAGAGGCTTGCAGTGTAAGCGAACGGGTCAGAACTATTATATGCCTACACCGCAAGTGTTTTCAATGACTGTGTTAATATTCATATGATGAAATTCTTTGCAAGATTCGCTAAATGTTTCTATAAAACAAATGGTACGGTACGGTATGTAGACAAGGTTCGGATCACTTATGGCAGTTATAAAATTGTGAAACTAAAAACATTTTACAGATGTAGCTTAAGGTAGCTAACGTAAGGACTAAGGAATAACAAGTTGTGAAAATACATACTCGTACATACATAAAATACGATCACGCCTTTTTTCCATATAAGGACGAGGCACAGATCACACCCGTAGTCGCCCACTCAAGAAACAAGAAGTGATGGGTGGTGGGCGAACCGCGATTTTGGTACGCATTGAAATTCTTGTTTGCCATTACGTTCCCACAAGTAGCTCAGGTAGAGCCGTGGTAGCTCAGGGGCTAGGCGCTCGCTTTAAATTTCGTAGTACGCGAGTGACCTGGGTTCGATTCCCGGTGCCGGCACCACTAAAATTGTTAATTGCAATTTTAAGTGCTGATTTACCACGTGCTCGGCGGTGAAGGAAAACATCGCGAGGAAACCTGCATGTCTCAGAAATAAAAAACATTTCGAAGACATGTGAAGTCCGCCAACCCGCATTGGAGCAGCGTGGCGGATTCTTCCTAGCTCCAAAAACCCTCTCAGAAATGAGAGGAGGCCTGTGCTCAGCAGTGGGACATTTATAGGCTGAAACTTTACTTTACTTACTTTTAAGTAGCTAGCCATCGGCATGGCAACCACTAGCTTGGCGAAGAGGAAGGTAAAAGGTTGAGGTAGGAAATGGACTTGGGGTAGGGAATGGGAAGTTGAATATTTAGCGACATGTATATCCCCACAAGGAAAGCTAAAGAAATAGTTCATATGGCCGATGGGCCAGATGTCGCGGTATGAAATATTATTCGATGCTTACTAACTACATATACATACATACATACATAAGATCACGACTGTATCCCATAAGGGGTAGTCAGAGACTGGGCACTCACTGCAAAAACAGATGACTGCCACAATCCACGTTTTACCAAAACAATATAATGATGTGATAGGTGGTGAGCCCAACGCCACCATGCGCTGTTGGATGCACAGTGCAGTTTAATTCCTTACTCGCCTTTTACGAGATCCATTGGACGAGATGGAGAGGTAGTATTCTTTTAACGAGCCGCCATATACAAGATCTAAATATTACTAGTTGATAAATATCGTCCTTCCTAAACCTATTCCAGACTATCCAATCTGGCAGGTGGCTAGGCTTACTACCTCGGCAAAATTATCTGCCATATTGGTGACCCTGATATGATATGAATAACATAACCAACTTTCACCAATCACGGCAACAACGTCATCGGCTGCCATCGCAACCACAGCGCCAGATTACTGAGGGCAAAACGCTTGCTTCCTTGTCTCTCAGATTGTTAATTACAATAATCGTCGTGACATACCCAGCACGTAAAAATATACCTATTTACTGGTGGTAGTATTCCTTTGCAGGAATCTAACAGGGCCAGTTATTCTGCCGTGAAGCCTTACGCCTTAGTAGCAGTACTGTGTTTCAGTCTGAAGGGCACTAAGAGCTAGCGTAATTACTGGGTTTCTGAGACTTAAGAACTAATGTCTCACGGATACGGGTGCAGTGTGGTGCTACACGAAAGTGTTTTGGATGACACAGCATTTGTTATGGACAGACGTTCCACTTATTTATTTATTAAAATTGTTTAACATGAAATTAAATTATGAAGAGAGTAGAGAGTATGAGACAAACGTTTTTGTCTGTCAGAGGTTAGTAGGTTAGTAGATTTTTTAATTTCCCGTAAAGCGTATACAAATTGCGACAATTAAGATTTGATTTTCTGTACACGAGGTTTCCATTTTATATTTGAGTCAAGGACTATTCCGATTAATGAAAACGTCGAAACTATTTCGAGTGGGATTCCGTCGTAACAAAAGTTAATATTTCATTCAGTTTTTTGATGTTGCCTAAATTGCATTATTTTTGTTTTTGAAAAATTTATCTCTAGATTGTGATCATTCATCTAGCTTTTTAGCCGTGTCGTAGCGGTTTAAGAGAATATACCACCCCGTCTCATCCCTTGAGTGTCGTAAAAGTCGACAGAGAGAAAACGAAAACCACTCACATGCCCAGTGATTCCACTATATACCTTCAAACCCAACCACAGTTACGTAGAACAATACTGTTTAACGGCAGAATAACGAACGCTGCGGCGGTATCTGCCTAGATGAATTTTCGAATAGGAAGTCTTCCATCAGCTTCCGTAGCTATTATATTTTTATATTTAATTTTTTTTAAACAATGCCCCACAGTGGGAATTCTCGTGTATTGGGGTGCGGTTTACAGACATAAATTTCACATGCACCACACAACCAGACCCGAAAAACAAACAATTAGTGTTTTGCACAAATGTTGGCTCCGACTGGGATACGAACCCAGGACCCACGGTCGTCATTATGACTAAAATAATGTTCAGAATGAGTTTTATTTTGACGAGTTTTATCCATAATGACGTTATTATTGTTGTTAAACAATTTTGACGTTACGTTAAATTTGCATAATTAAGCGGGCAGCTATATACCTCTAACTATATTAATAAATAACTTGTAGTTATAATGAAAATGTACACTTACATATTAATTTTCATCGTAAGCGAACTAATCTGCTTCGCAACTCCATCACAAGTATATATGTACATCTACGTGGCAATGTTAATACAGCTAACAGAAATTCACCTTCAATTTATGCTGTAACAGTTTCATGTCAGTTGACTCAGGTTGCTCTTAACTACGAGTACATTTCGATTATTAGATTATATATTTATATGACACAAATGAGTTACACTTCGTTTGCTTTAAAATTAATATGATTACTAATATATACTAGGTGTCGTGATAGAACAGGGGCCGGGCGCGTCTTTGGAGCTGAAAAGACCACGCTGCCCCAATGCGGGTTGTCAGACTTCGCATGTCCTCGACATATTTATATTCCTCAGATATGCAGGTTTCCTCACGATGTTTTCCTTTGCTGCTAAGAAAGTAGCAAATTAGCACTGATAATAGCAACACTTTAAGAGGTGCCGGCACCGGAATTACAACCCATGCGGTCGCTCGCGTACTATGATATTTAAGGTAAACTCCCGGCCTTTGAGCTTCCACGGCTCTACTCCAAAATAGATTAACTTAAAAATTTAATTTGCAACTCAGAATAGGTGAAGCAATAAAATTAAACAAGAACTACTTAAATAAAACTAATTAAATAAAAAACAGAGGGACTGTTCGGTACTTGGTATTAATATAATGTAAATATAATGCAGTTTCGGTGTAAAGGGCACTGATCGGGAAAAATCGGCAAAAAGGAACAATTGTAAAGTTGGTACCTAGAAGGATTAACATTCAGGGATCCGTCGGGGTAGGTAGGAATGTATAGCCAGGTACGAGTATTTATAGCCAGTTTTTGGTTAAAAAGGGATTGAGAGCTAATGTAATTACTGGGTATACGAGACTTGAACGTGACTGTGGAACGCACACCTGTTAAAAAAATACGGCTGCATAATTTTATTATTTAAAATTGATTTTTCTTTTTATTAAAAGATTACTTTAAATTATAAATAACTAAAATAAGTCAAGAAAAAAAACTGCAATGTTCCATAAAATAAAATAAAAAATTAATTGTAAACTAACGTTAAATGTAAATGCCTCATATTTAAATCTGTATATATATATATATATATATAATATATAAATATTTTACTTTAAACTACTCATACCATTGAGTAACGTCTATCGACACACTCGGCTTTATTTGACTATGCTTGATGAGAAATAGAAAGTTGACGAATAAAACTGATAACCGTAGACATCACCTTCATTACACTGTACTCTGTAGTAAACCAACTTTACATTAAAAACATAAACATCTTAGCCTGAGTTCAGCAGCTTTCTTTAATACTTTTCAGTTGTTTATAGTCGTCTAGCAGCAACATGATGACCCAAAGCAAGACAACTGTATGCGATCGAGAGATCCAGCTCCGTTCTGTGGTACAGGAGCGTTATGCATCTAAAAAACAAAAACTGTTGCAAGAGGAAGAAATTGAAGAGGAATTTAACAAAGTTATTAAGAAAAACACTGAACTTAAAAATGAGTTAGTTAAGGTAAATGTCCAGTTTATGGATGCTGTTGACGAGCGGGACAAAGTACAGGTAACATTGACCAATATTAATCATTGTAATGAAACTCACAGTGAAGCTTTGAGCCGTATCACACATCTAAAACATAGGCAAAAATGATGCCCATAAAACATTACAAATATTGCAAAAGGGTCAACAGAATGAAATCATTACCAAATCACAAAGTTTGTATGGTGAGATGTTGTACGGCGGCTCCAGTACTGAACATTCAGACATTGATCATTAATTTAACATTAGAATCCAGTAAGTATGCTATGGGAGGCGCTTGTTTAATTTTATTTTAAAATACCCTAAAATTTAAAGAAAGAAAAGATATTGTGGAATGTTCTGTTGAATGTCAGTGTGAGGTTGCTTGTATTTATAGACCACCTTCTGCTGACTTCACAGCATTTATGATTATAATGGAAAAACTTGAGAAAAGTTTCAAAAGTAATAATAATAATAATAACAAGTTTAAAAAGGTATACAAAAGAATATAAATCTCCTTTTAGACAAAAGGGTCTAGGATTCAGCTTGGTAACACACACGGTGTACACTGCTGATATTTTATCCCAGCCCGAAATTAAAAACAGAACAATAACGCACTTTAATAATAATAATAAAAAAAAATAGAACTTAGATACTAAAACAAAATTTTAAACAATGTACGTACAAGCTATATATTTTTATATTTACACAGACACACATTTTTATACTATATATATACATATATTAATATTAATTATGGACAGACGGACCTAGGGTTTGCTGGATCAAAAGCCAGTTCCGACATTTCTTTTTAAAACAATTTAATGAGATCATCTCCCGAAGCGGTGGAGGTAAGTCATTCCAGCATTTTGAAGCAGCAAATTTAAAACATCCTCGGGTTTGTGCAAGGTTGCGTCTAGGTACGATAAGGGAATGGACACGAGACCTTAGTCTTTGGCAAACATTATTAGGTGCCCACTTAACCTTACTGTATAGATACGGTGGCACTTTAAATTTCAACAACGAACTCATAAAACAAGCCAGTTTTAAAGTTCTCGTGTTCCTCATATTTAATACACCTTTCTCTGCCAAATACGGTGATATGTGGTGTCGTTTTGGTATGGAGTAGCAAAATCTCATGCATGCATTTTGAACCCTCTGTACAGCCCCTACAGTTTTTGAAAAAGACACGGTCCATAAACAATATCGCAATACTGCAAGTGAGATAATACAAGCGTGCTACATAGCTGAAAGCGCAATTTCTCGTCCAAGACATTTCTTATTTTATAAATCGTTTTAACATGTCCAGCAAAAAGTTGGTAAATGTTTGGGCAGCAAAACATTTACCAACTTTTTGCTGGACATGTTCTTGAAATCGCAAATTTTCGTCAATCATGAGGCCCAGATTGCGAACACAGTTATGGCGAGGCACTATGGTATCACTAATTTTGATACATGGGTCGATTTGTTTCAAAAAGTTTGTTTGATATTTTGTACCACAGACAATCGACATGCTCTTGTTTGGATTGAGAATTAAACTGTGTTGTTCGGACCAAGCAACTACTGTCTCGAGATCGTGATTTAGCTCAGAAACTGCCTTTAAAGCACCTTCAATTGATAGCGGAATATGGACGTAGAGTTGTGTATCATCTGCATAAAGATGAAAACGAGAAAATCTTATATTAGGAGCTATATCCGACGTATAAATAGCAAACAGAGTAGGACTGAGGATAGACCCCTGAATTACTCCTTTGGAAACTGCCGCTGGCTTAGATTTAAGAACACCACCTCCACTGTTAGCACAGTGTACTATCTGACGCCGCTCAGAAAAGTAGGATTTGAACCAGTTGCACGCAGACGCAGAGAACCCAAAAAATTGTAACTTCTCTAGAAGGATTGGTATAGAGACGCAGTCAAAAGCTCGGGAGAAGTCTAACAAAACCAGCAAGGTACCCTTACCTTCATCAGAAGCGGTCAGAATATCATCGACAATATGTAGGAGGGCTGAGGTAGTACTATGTTTTTTACGGAAACCCGACTGCAAGGTAGTTATAATATTGTTCCTTTCTAAGTATGGAAGCATTTGCATAAGGACACATTTTGTACTACCTCAGACAGCGCAGGTAAAATACTAATGGGTCTTAAATCATCTTCACTTTCCACCTTAGACTTTTTCGGAATAGGTGTT
The DNA here is from genome assembly GCA_019845155.1 of Luehdorfia chinensis. Classification (NCBI taxonomy): domain Eukaryota; kingdom Metazoa; phylum Arthropoda; class Insecta; order Lepidoptera; family Papilionidae; genus Luehdorfia; species Luehdorfia chinensis. Next base: position 1,977,623 of record JAHVAK010000573.1, read on the forward strand.
ATTACCGCGCACTTCCATTGCTCTGGGAAAATCCCTTCTAAAATAGATTTATTTACTATAGTTGAGATAGCACTTAAAGAGTAAGGCAGAGTAAGGTTTAACATTAACATTGAGATACCATCGCAGCCAGTAGATTGAGTAGAAGATGATTCAATAATTCGTGCAATAGAGGACTGAGAAGTTTCCACGAAAGTAAAGACTGAATTCGAATTCTTATCTCTTCTATTGAACATGTCATTATTTCGCTTGCAAAGGGAAGATGGTATGCTTTTAATAAAATGTTCATTTAATTTATCAGGGTCAGCTAAAAAATTTGGGATATTACTACCGGCATCAGGTTTTATTAACTGGTTGATTGTTCGCCACGTAGCAGAAACTTTCTTTTTATCATTATGTAATAAATAATCGCGGTGTTGACATAGTTCCGTAGATCTCGGTAATATTGAAAGCTTGACTCTGTTTTAGTTTTCTTAGCACGTTGACAAGCGCTATCTCGCAGTGCTCATAAGCAGATTATAGTATCCGACATCCACGGTTTAGGAGGAGTTTTAAACGTTCGTGTGCGCACCGGAGCAAAGGTGTCTATTAAATCCAAAATAAGTAAGTTGAACATAGAAATCATATCATTTATGTCATCATATAGGAGGACAAATTCCCACGAAGTAAACTGAGCGGCGTTTTGTATGGCTATTGAGTTATTTGCAAGAGGCCTATAAGATACTAATCGAGGTTTAATCTTATCAATTTCTAATTTAAAATTAATGATCACTAAGCCGTGATCACTGAGGTCATCATTATGAATAACCTTCAAAGAAGAGGGTTTCATTTGAGAACTAGTGAAAACCACGCCAAGAAGGGTTTCACTCGCTGTTGTGATTCTAGTAGGTGTGTTAACTATTTGTTTAAATTGGTATGTATCCAATAAGTCTCGAAAGCACAATGGCGTATACACCTCTTTTTTTTGAGTTGATACAGTTAATATTAAAATCTCCTAACAAAAGCAAGTGATCATACTTTGGTGCAAAAATAATCAGCGCCTCATTTAAAGATTCATATGCAGATGTCCAATTTTGAGAAGGTGGCCGGTAAGCAATGCCAATTGCAACTTTGATATTCTTGAGTTTTACTTCAAGTCACAGTTGTTCAAGAGCGCCTACGGGGTGATTAAGTTGTTTAATTTGTAAACCTGCCCGCAGATAAGCCCCAGCCCCTCCACCGCGTGTTGCTCGTGGAGCATGTATAAACTTGTAACCCGAAATTGCATAATATCGAATATCCGAGTTCGGTGCAAGCCACGTTTCATTAAGACATAAGATGTCATAATCATTGTTTCTGAAACACTCGATTAATTCATCCCATCCTGTATTGATCGAAGATATGTTTAATAAACCTACCTTTAAAAGTTTATTATTTTTTTATTTATTACCATTTTAACCTATATAAGAAATCAAAACTATTCAAATTGCACTCAGGAAAATGTCCGATAAAATCATAACATAAAAATAAACATGTTACATATTCAATATTTGTAGAGGACATTAACAAAATTGAGTTGAATATTATTCTAATGAATATTTCAATAAACAGGGTAGAAGGAAATCCAAAATTGTAGCTTAGTTGTTCACGACCGAAGACAAAAGAGTACCTCGTAAGTGCGATGTAAAGGCCGGCTTGTACAGTTGGTAGCAAAGTATTTGTAAAAGAGTAATATAAATTAAAAACTGTGTGCGAAGGGCTTAAAATAGCGGAATTCGTAAAAAGAACAGAATGAGAAAAGCTGGCGATAATAAAAACATAACTTTTATACTTATAACTATTAAAATGAAAATGTGTGTTATATACCTTAATATTATACATAACAACGTCCGGAAGATTTTCATTACTATGTTCAGTTAACCCGTGAAGCTCCAAATTATTTAAGCGTTCGCTTTGCTCCCGGAAAAAATTACGTTCCTCCAAGACTGCTACTCTTGCTTGCAAGTTTTCAATTATATCACAAAGATTTTCCAGATCCATTAATTTGGATTCGATTAGCTCGATTCTTTCTTCCAAATTCATTTTAGTACTGGGAATACCATCGTGCATGTCCTTCTTAACGGACTCCAGATCCTGGCGAAGGTCTTTAATATTCCTTATAATTTCTTCACCATCGATTAATTTCGAGTAAGAAAAAAGTAATGATTTGTGGTGACTTAATATTGAACTGTTGAAATTTCTAACGAATACGATAGTGTTCACTAAAAAGGTAGTTAAAACTCGAAAAAAAATATGATTTAGCGAATGGGCAACTAAATGAATTAGAAAGGGTACAGAGAATTTATATTATTATGATCTCTATACTTAAAAACTACGGCATTCGTAAAGCCTCACTAGAACTTTTATCATCGTAGCAAGTCGAGAGCAAAAAGTAGCGATAAACGGTGTTATTTCATCGCGTTGTTCAGTAAAGATAGGTGTTCCACAAGGATCAATCCTTGGTCCATTTCTGTTCTTGGTTTACAAAAATTATATTTCAGACACAACTATCTCAGGCATTTTGTCCCCTAATTGTTGTTTAAATTTAACATAAATGACTTAACGCTGGAACAGCCCAATAAAACTCTGGATATTGTTTCCAAATGGTTTGCGACAAATTACATACTTTTAAATACGAGTAAAACAAATGTTTAGAGTTGTTCCAGTCGGCGAATAATATTAATATTAATTTAGAGACTTCTAACCTTTCACTAGGTTTTAAGAACTTTTTTTGTATTTATTAAGTTTTTTTTTTAATTATTAATTTAAAAATTTGTACATACCCTGTCTTTTTCTTTAATTTCTCTTTCGTCTCGTTATAAAAGTAAAATTCAATTAAAATTCCTGAAAGCTAATGAAATTACCTTTCGAATGATACCCTCAAACCACAACATTGCCATTGGCCTGTTGTGTTAAAATAGTATTTAAATTATTTTTTTCGGATGTGCGATTTTTTTGACGCTGAGTGTATTTAAGGATACTAATATTTTGAAAATACCATCGTTGCATATTAATGAAAATATAATGTACGTAAGGAAACATGAATTTGTTTATTGAAAAGTGACTGTATCTTGTAGAAAAAGCCCAGGCAACACGCTTGAGGTTATTATGCACTTCTTAAAAATGTGACGCAAAAAACTTACATAGAATTCAACAAACATGTCAAGAAGACATTATTAGACCTAATGGTAAGTGCAACGTCTGCCCATAACAAATGCTGTGCCACACAGAAATTTTTTTTGGACACTGTGCCCATCACCCTGAGACATAAGTCTCATATGACTATTGATTACGCTATCTCACAGTGCCATTCAAACCGAAACACAGTAATGTTTGCACACTACTGCTTCACGGCAGAATAACTGGCCCTAGGGTGGTACCTACCTAGACGGATTCCTGCGCAGTAATCCTACCAGTTGTCAGTTTATAATAATTTCTTATATTTACCCGGACCTAATTTTACTAATGAGAGGCATCTGATGTGAAGCATCGTCGCTCCAGGAAGTCTGCAGTCTGTGACTATGTATTGGATCATCCCTACCATTACATCAGATTTGATAAACTACAAACCCTCTCAAGAAAACACCGATTCCTACCAAGGATGATTCGCGAGGCTATTGAAACTAACTAATATCCTAATTTTAATAGAGAAGATGGTTGGGTATTAACACCAGCTTGGGATCATATAATTAATAAAATGAAATCAAAAACCCAGTATACCACTGCAAGGCTTAAAGATACAGTTAGCTCGTCCTGCGTAGATCGAACCAAAGTTAATAATTAAAAGCTGAAGATACTCCGGGTTAACTTTGACATCAGGACATCTATCACCTCAGTCCTCCCGTGACCATAGGTGCTTTAAAGCAAACGAAACGTCGGGTTATAAACATAAGAATTAAATGGTCAGTTTACTTTATTGATTTCTTATATTTACGCGATCACTACATGTTTAAATGAAACTAATTTTACGGATTTTATCGCATTTAATTTTTACTATTTATAACCCCTTGGTCTATGTAAGAGAAGGCCTACGTAAGGCCAAACAAAAAGATCGATAAAAACCCGCGTAAAGGAACATATAGCTGACGTGAAGCATCGTCGTTCTGGGAAGTCTGCAGTCTGTGTCCTTGTTCTGGATCATCCCAATCATTACATCAGATTTGATAAACCACAAATCCTTGCAAACGAACACCGATTCCTACCAAGGCTGATTCGCGAGGCTATTGAAATTAAAAAACATCCTAATTTCAATAAAGACGATGGTTCGGTATTACCACCGGCTTGGGATCCAATAATAAATAAAAATAAATCAAAAACCAAGCATACCACTGCAAGATTTCAAGACACAGTTAGCTCTTTCAGCGTAGATGGACCAAAAATAATAATTAAAAGCTGAAGGTACCCCCGGGTTAACTATGACATCAATACATCTGTCACCTCAGTCCTCCCGGGCTCAGACCATGTGTGCTGTAAAGCAATCGAAACGTCGGGTAGTAAGTAGTAAAAACTAAACGCGATAAAATAAAGTTTATTTTGTGCGGGTAAAATCGCGGGACACCGCTAGTCAACCATTTAAATATAAAGGTAACTGATCCAAAAGGATCACGAAGGAAAAGTAATTAAAACTGTGCATTTTCAATAACTGCGTAATTGTGTTATTTAAATCTTGCCACTTGCAGGGTACTGAAACACTTGAAACATTTTTGCCGCTATTTTCCTTACCGCGGGTTGAAAAGGGTTTTTAATTAGAACAGCCAAGTAATTATAAAGTTAATTTTCTTTCCGTAGGAAATAGGAAATTACCGCTATAAAGAAAATTGCCTTATTTTAAACTTAAGTTTTTGTAAGATATTATAAACGTTTTTTGCAAATAAAATAAATAATTATATGTTTAATTAATCAAGCCACCATCTTAATAATACTCGTAACATATAAATCCAGACGCAACGTAACGACTAAATTAATATAATTCGATTAAAAACGCATACGTTCTTCATTGACAAAATTTGAGTAAAATAACAATGTACCGTAAAAACCGGCCAAATGCGCGTCGGCCCACGCATACTGGTTTTCCGTAGTGGGGACTATTCCTTGTATAACCAAAAACTATCCCATTAATATCTTACGACATCTCCATTCGACACTGTATTTATTTTCACTTTTTATCTTATTACTAAATTAAAATATTCTATCTCGGTTGAACACCATTTCCCTATTTCATTCTATCTTTGTCTTTTATGCAAACAATATTTCAATACTTCCATCGCCTTATACATTAAATTCGTTCCTTTGTCACTTTTTATCCTTACACCATATCACAAAAACTACACGACAATCTTATTGAAACCAATTTTCGCTTAAATTGTTTTCTAAGTTATACAACCTTAATTTTTTCACTTCTACGAACTTCGTTAGAATTTTCATGTGGCCTTTCCATAAAACGACTCCGATCTGATGGTGATACATTCGCCTACGTCGGCCTTTACCAGTTTGTCCATTCACAGTCGCCTCAAAAATCTGTTGAATCTACGCGTACAACCCATGTAAGCATCCATATCTCTATTTTCGTCAGTATCTTTCAAAGTATTATTTTAAAAGTGCACACTAAATTTGTTTCTCACTCAAATTGTCCAGTAACAGTCCTGCTGGAAGAAATTTTAATATGAAATAAACAGTACCCTTTTTTGTGTCATGTCCATTATCTAAGTGGATCTCACCCAGTTTGAAGGGGATAATGGTGGAATCCCAGCCAGTGCCAACTTTTGTGCAAAATCACACACTATTGGTTTTCGGGTCAAGATGTCATGTGAAATTTGTCTGTAAAAACCCAATTACGACAATAACAGGAGAAATTCCATTGCGAGGCATTGTTTTTTTGGTCGTTTTGATATAAAATATGAACGACGAATATTAGGATAGTGTTACTATCCTAACCCCTGCGGATATTTCGCTCAGAATTGTGATCCTGAACAGATGGCAACTCGAACCGACAGCTGTCTAGTTGAACAGATTGTCAACTGATGGCGCTGTCTCCAATTAAATTAATGAATTCAAAGTGTTTTAATCATTTTATTAACTAAAAATTAAATTTTTAGACATTTACATATTAATGAAAGAAAGTAAGTTACTTTGCTAAGATCCGCCTGCCAAATATAAAAATTGTGTATATTACCTAGTTTTTTGAAGAAACATCTTTTGGAAAGTGGGCATAACCTAACTAGTGACCACACATTTAAAGTCTTACATATTTGCGACAAGGGGCTTCGGCTGTGTGTGCTGGAACAATTAGAAATAATAAAAAATAAAAATGATAACATTGCACTGCTGAATGAACAAACAAACGTCTCGAATTCACCACTTTAAAATATATTTAAATCCAGTACTTAAAGTTTAAATATACTCGAAGTAGTCGTTTGCTATCAATTCGGTCGCAAACGGCTGCTTATGTAATTCGGGTGGTGGATTGTGTGAGCAAGCGGTCGCTATCACGATATTGTAATCGCAATGTCGTTGGTGGGGGCCGTTTGCGTCACCTATAGTATAAATAGACAGCTCTTTGACCGCGCCGTTGACTCGGCGGCCGTCTGTCGTAGAGTCTATGACTCTTGATAATGCCTCGTTTTGGGGCGAAACACGTGTCGTGTTCTCGACTTAAGTGGTGTATATTATCTAGTGGTGGTATTGTAGTTGTTGGTGGAGGGTACTTGGTGGCGATTCCTGGTGGCGGTGTTAGTTTGCTTGTGCACGCTACTGAGTGAGGGCGGGCGGTGCTCTTCAAAAAACTAGGTAATATACACCATTATTATATTTTGCATGCGGATCTTAGCAAAGTAACTTACTTTCCTTCATTATAATGGATTTCCGCAAAGTAACGCCTGATTCTATTAATATTTACATACATTTCGTCGAGGGGACATATTTCATACCGACAAAAAATACCTTTGAGAAATATTATATATGTCGCAGTGAGAGCACTCTCAACCGAAGTGGTCTTAATTCCTTCATCGCCATTTAAATGTTTTTATCACATAAGAATTCCTTTGTCATAGTTAATAGAATCAAGCGTTACTTTGCGGAAATCCATTATAATGAAGGAAAGAAAGTTAATTTGCTAAGATCCGCATGCAAAATATAAAATATTGTATATAATTATGGACAGACGGACCTAGGGTTTGCTAAATATTTATAGCTTGTACGTACATTGTTTAAAGTTTTGTTTTAGTATCTAAGATCTATTTTTTTTATTAATGTTTTAAAGTGGTTTATTGTTCCGTTTTCAAATTCGGTCTGGGAAAGAATATCAGCAGTGTATACCATGTGTGTGCCCAAGTTGAATCCTAGAGCCTTTTCTTTAAAACAAGATTTATATTCAATATTATTAATTGTGTAGTAACTGATTTTAGACAAATAAACGTCTATTATTATTATTATTATTATTATTTACAAACTTTTGTGCCAATCTATGGGTGAGGCCTATGTTCAGCAGTGGACTGGTGATGGGCTGCAATGATGATGATGATGACGGCATCTCCATTGTTTTAATTTATCTATAAAATTATTACGTTTGATTTTCGTAGTTGACAACGCAAGAACACATTTAAATTGAATTACAACGTTAGTAATGACTTTTTTCCATATAACATCCGTTATATTGATGTGGTTCGGATTAAATGTTGCCTATCTCACTTCCAACATAATAACGAATGGATTGTGACACTTTATTCATTAAGCCGTGTGGTGGCGGCTCGTTAAAAGAACACTACCACTCCATCTCATCCAATGGATCTCGTAAAAGGCGAGTAAGGAATTAAACTGCACTGTGCACCCAACAGCGCATGGTAGCGATGAGCTCACCACCTATCACACCTAGTTCATTATATTGTTTTGGTGAAACGTGGATTGTGGCAGTCATCTGTTTTTGCAGTGAGTGCCCAGTATCTGACTACCCCTTATGGGATACAGTCGTGATCTTATGTATGTATGTATTCATCAAAACTGGATGTGTAGGCGCTACGGTAGAACATCCGTAAATCCGAACATACATAAACTACTAAACATAACCCTTATTTCACTTCGCCGTAGTCCGGTAAAAAGAGTATTAACTTTCAACCGATGAAATACAAACAGACATTGCTCCCTTTTTTTCTCGACAAGACGTGTACATACGTTCTCGATGTAACAGTTAACTCGGAAAGTTACGTTTCTTTTGTGGCCGGACACTAATGATCGTTACAAATACGGTGTTTAATTTTTTTTAAATGATCATTTACTTTCTAAATAAGAAGTTAAACCCTTCTTAATTTGGTTGTATATAGGTGTTAAAGTACAAGTAAATATACAGTCACGCCTTTTTCCCATATACAAGATGGGCAGGGGCCACTCACGTAGCCAGCTTTTCGCCCTCGTGGGAGACAAGTGCGACGGGTGGCAAACCACGTCGCCGCCATTTTGGTACGATACAAAAAATTCTTACTCCTTAATCCCACGAGAAGTATAGTGAGAGCATTGCATATTGTGGTGTTATTCTGCACGAATTAAAGCTGTCCGTACAACAACGTACTCTCTGCAACGACAACTAGGTGCTATTTTACTCTGCCGGGCAACTAACAGCTGGGTGTTAAAGTATCATTATCATTTTACTGGTGCTAGGATTCCTATACAGGAATCCGTCGGGTAGGAACGACCGCAGGCCAGTTATTCTGCCGTGAAGCAGTAGTATGCGAGCATTACTATGTTTCCGTTTGACGATTTTTCGTAAATTCAGTATTTGATGTTCTCCTAGCCGATTTCGACCACGGCGACAACTTCCGAATACTGTCGAGAGCCATAAACTGCGCAGGAGATATTACAGTGCCACATGTGTACACGCAAACACAGAGGCACTCACTCGTCCCAACCTACCCGCGCCCGATGTACCGCTGATGCGATAAGATCGGAGGTAGGCTAGGATGCAGTGTCAGAAACACGGGGACATTCACAACACAACCAGACCCGAAACCCAACAATTTGTGTTTTAGCACAAATGTTTGCTCCGGCTGGGATTCGAACCCAGGACCCGCGGCGTAGAAGTCAGGTACTCTGACCACTAGGCCACGCGGTCGTATTTAGTAATTCAGTAAAAATAGTTTAACTGATGTGAGAAATTTGTAGTATTCGCGTAAATATAAGAAACCATTATGAGCACAATCAGCTGAAATTGACGCTAGAAAATACCACAGAAAACTTTTTTTTTAAAAAAAGTGTCTAACGAGCAAAACTTTCACCTGGTGGTAAGTGTAACGTACCATAACAAATGCTGTGTCTACAGAACATTTCCGTGTGGTACTACACGTCCCTCTGAGATATCAGCTTTTAAGCATCTTGTACCTTGTAATTACGCTAGCTCACAGTGTCCTTGACACCGCACACTACTGCTTCGCGGCAGAACAACTGACCCTGTGGTAACCTACCTAGATGAATTCCGTGTGTGCCCACTGTGTGATGTCTTAATGACACAGATGAGATGGATGTAAACATCGAAAAATGCTTTCGTTTCAATTTCTCCATTTCTCTTTCTCTCTCTTTTCCTTTTTATATCCCACAATAAGATTTCTCCTGTGCCGTGCGTTTTACAGACATTTTCACATGCACAACAAAGTCAGACCAAAAAACCAACAAATTTTGTTGTCTCCGGCTGTTATTCGAACCCAAGACCCTGGGCGTAGTAACACTCTGATTACTAGGCCACGCGGTTGACAGGTTTCCTTTCGTATTTCCTTTACTTTATAGTTATACTGAATATTTTTAAGATTTTAAGTTTATGCTAGCTGTGCCCCGCGGTTTTCCCGCGTAAAATTAGTCGACTACAAGATTTCGCCGGCATAGTATCTCATTGACATAAGCATTCACAGTTCGGTCATTCTTTTCTTAGCTCAATATATTTTAAATTTTTTTACCGTGTGGTAGCGGCTTAAGAGAATCTTGCACCCCATCTCATCCCGTGGGTGTCGTAAAAGTCGACAAAGGGAAAATGAAAACCAGGAGATGGGCAGCAGCATCTTGCTGTAACATCTGCATAAATAAACTGCGGTTGCCAACCCGTCTGCCAAGCGTGGCAACTGTGGCAAAATCCCCCCAAAACGAGAGCTACAAGCTTTTGTTGCAATCTATGGGGGAGGCCTATGTTTAGCAGTGGACTATTGATAGGCTGAAACGAACGACGATATTTTAAAACTTTTCTTAATAAACGGCATACGAGTATGTAACTTAAAAATACTTGTTCTAATCAGATTACTATTTTATTGAGATCAGTGCGTCTAAACATACGAACTTTCCGACTTTATTATAGTCTTAAGATTAACGTAGTAATGATATTGTGATATCTCTAGATGTTGTCATAGTTAGCTTGTGCATAATGCTGTAAAATTTATATTGCACTGCTCATGGCGCTAAGCGGCGATAGTGCTTTATACCCGTTAGTGTTTTAAACAGTTTCATGCATTAGGAGAAAAATTATTATGTTTACGCATCAGGCGTTACTATGCGGAAATCCATTATAATAAAGGAAAGAAAGTTTGCTAAGACCGAAAGGAAAAGTTTCAAATAGTATATTGTCTAATTTTTAAAGAGCACCGCCCGCCCTGTCAAAGTAGCGCGCACAAGCCGCCGTCGACGGCTGACTGTGGTAGAGTCAATATTACTTGACCGTAGAAAGTAGAAATATTAAATTTTTCCAATTTTAAAAATATCCTATTTCCGTTTTCAGGATGCAAGCGATGTCTGTGCCAAACTTTGTCAAGATCAGTTTAGCGGTTGAACAGTGAAAAGGTAACAAACAGACAGAGGGATAAAGGAGAGAGCCACTTTCGCATTTATAATAATAGTAGGGATGTAATTTTGAATAAGATAAAAAATAACAAAAAAAGAAGATACCTACGGAGTTTCTTTCGCCTGTTTCTTCTCCGTCATAGGAACTTCATTACGAAACGATACGAGAACGTGTACGAGATAGTAAAAAAATTAAAAGTATATTTCTTAGGTTAAAGAACAAGTATTTTTCATCAATTAAATGCTGATTATTAACTTCTTCAAAAGTTTGAAGTAAAAGAAAGCAAAATCTCAGGGCATTTGAGTTTGTCTGTACCTAACTTAGCAATTAAAATAAAAATAATTTACTAAAAATAAAATGTGTTAGGTTTTATTTAGCTAGTAACCCTTAATACCCACAACAATAAATGTTATGTTGTTAGATGTACCAACAAATAACTAGTGATCATTGTATGATGTAAATGCGATATGGACTTTTTACTTTTTTAAAGTTTATTTTAAAATGGTTGTCGCAACGTACACGGAAGCCATAAATATCAATTCCATCGCATAAATAACAATCGAACGCCCGCTACAGTTCACAGCAATGCGTATCGGTAAACGTCGGAGGCGGGGTTGATACCATCAGATTGAATACGTAGAATACTGTTACGCAAATAATTTCGCATTTGCGCATCTACATGTATTGGTTAATTTTTATTTATTTTATTTATTTATTTTACAGTTTATGTACACATGAAAATTACAGTAGAAATTACAAAGATAGCAAATTAGTACAAAGGCACTGCTTATTTCATGATGAAATTTCTTCCAGCAGGCCTGTTACTGGATATCCTTAAAGAGAAGCAGACTCGATGTGCACTTTTGATAAAAAAAAAATCATAAAAAAAAAGAATATTATAAAATCGCAAAATATATATACATATACACACACACTGGCATTATCACATTTATATACATATATACTTACAAACATACATACATACTTACATACATAAATACTTTTACTAAAAGATAAAGCCGTTGGGTGTCTGGCAGAGTAGAATAGCACCTTTCTCTTCCAGCTACCCTGTGGTGGTACCTACCTAGACAGATTCCTGCATAGGAATCCTACCACCAGTAAAAATAATTAAAAGTAATTATAATCATATACAAGTACATGTAGTAATATTTTAATTAATACCAGAAATAGCCGTGGTAGTTCAGGCGCTAGGCGCTTGCTTTAAATTTTATAGTACTCGAGTGACCTGGGTTCGATTCTCGGTGCCGGCATCACTAAAATTGTTTATTTCAATTTTATGTGCTAATGTACCACGTGCTCGGCGGTAAAGGAAAACATCGTAAAGAAACTTGCATGTCTGAGGAAAATAAATATTTAGAGGAAATGTAAGGTCCGCATTAGAGGAGCGTGGCGGACTCTTCCCAGCTCCGAAACCCTCAGAGATGAAAGGAAGTCTGTGCTCAGCAGTGGGACGTTTATAGGCTGGTTTTACTTTTTAAATGAAATAACTTTAAATATGTAATGCTTCATTTATACATACATACATAAGATCACGACTGTATCCCATAAGGGGTAGTCAGAGACTGGGCACTCACTGCAAAAACAGATGACTGCCACAATCCACGTTTCACCAAAACAATATAATGCACTTGGTGTGATAGGTGGTGAGCCCATCGCCACCATGCGCTGTTGGGTGCACAGTGCAGTTTAATTCCTTACTCGCCTTTTACGAGATCCATTGGATGAGAGTATTCTTTTAACGAGCCGCCACCACACGGCAAATAATAATAATAAAAAATTAATGCTTCATTTGGAAATAAAATATATCGACTACTCATCACCATTACGTGTGATTTACGTTCGGTATTTTTACAATGTTTTGGACCTGTTGTAGAGATTGTTGCTTTACATAAATTGAACTAATTTAAAGAAGCTGAAATTAGCGTATAATATATGATGGCGGATCTTCTTCTTCTATCTTGAAAGAAAGAAAGAAGAAATAAAGAAAGAAACACATTTATTCACGGTCTAACAATAGATACAAAACAAAACAAGAAAACTAAATGGAATTACACAGAACATTAAATAATACAAAAATTAACAAAAGTGAAAAAATGATCTGTTGCCAGAACCAGGTAAACACAATTCAGGTAAACAGCAGAACTGTGAAACTGAATGTCACTTTTTTATTGAGTTTTTGTTATATAATATAAAAAAGACTGTCCAAATTAGCGACTTGTCCGGTGATTTTCCATTATTTCCATTTATGCACACCGTGCCCTAGCAATTACGAACACAGCAAAAAAAAGTCAGGTACATCTAAAATCCGATCTCAACTAATGATCTTTTATACATGCGGCTATTGATTTTTATTTATATAAAAGAGACGATTTATAATTTTTATTATATTTTCGCTTTTGTTAATTTTGGGCAGTATTATTTAATGCTCTGTGTAATTCCATTTTTTTCTTGTTTTGTTTTGTATCTATTGTGATTAGACCGTGAATAAATGTGTTTCTTTCTTTCTTTCTTTCTTCTTTCTATCTTTCAAGATAGAAGAAGAAGATCAGCCATCATATATTATACGCTAATTTCAGATTCTTTAACATGGTTCAATTTATGTAAAGCAACAATCTCTACACGACAAACGTTCCTATTCTGGGTATAGATATTTATGAAATCAAAAGGGTTGGGGGTTCTGCGTAGTACACATACTGCTCAAGTACGGGTTGGCGAATATCACATTTTTCTCGAAAATATATTATATTTTTCAGACTTTCCACGTTTTGTGATGATTTTTTACTACACTGGTGATCTTTGTTCCGAAGTAATAATATTGATATAAGGTCTCGTTTATTGGTTATGTTATAGAATTATTTGTACTAGTAAAAATTTGTTTAACACGAACTAAAACTAATCCGATTTTCTGAACGACTTACACCGTACAAAATTGCATACATTGCGGTTTAAAGCTGCCTACATTTAGCACGTTATCGTTGTATACAGTCGTGAACAATAATATTAACGCGCACTGAATATTCGGGGCTATTTTCCGCTTTACGCCAATGGGAGTACAACATAAAATGGATTCTACGTGCCACCATTTGAACAGCTAACTGTAGTAATGTGCACGGGTTAAGCGATGATCTGCATCATACCTACGAAATGTTTAATGAAGGGATTCAGCACACTTCAGTGTGCCACTCAAGCATAGCAGTATTGCAGTTAATTACTAGCAAAGGTAAGGGATTTTGAGCTTAAATTGTACGTTCACAAATCCTAGAATTCTTTCCACGTTTAGTAATTAGAGATCTTTACTTGTTTTTGCAGAGTGCATTTATCTCGCAAACACGCAAATATACATGAATCTTGATGACTGATCGCTGATGCAAATTACAATCATTACTCAGGGGCTAGGCGCTCGCTTTTAATTTCATAACAAGCGAGTGACCTGGATGCGATTCCCGGTGCATCGTGAGGAAAACTGCATGTCTTAGAAATAAAAAAAAATATTTCGACGACATGTGCTGTCCGCCAACCCGAATTGGAGCAACGTGGCGGATTCTTCCTAGCACCAAAACCCTTTCAGAAATGAGAGGAGGCCTGTGCTCAGCAGTGGGACATTTATAGGCTGAAACTTTACTACACTTTTTTTTTACACAATTACTAATGTATTGTTTACGATAAACGTAAACAATACTACTAATTCATTTATGCATACAAAGTTATGTACAAAAATTGTCGCATTTCGTTTTGTAATGTACCAATTTTTTTCGAATTCGTGTACTACTTGAACAAATATAACTGGCATGCATGACGTCACCTACATGTCTTCTTATAATTACAACGTGTTAAGTGTCTGATTTTATTTTTTAAATAAATTAAATATATTCATTTACTAAAAAAACGCATAATCTCTAAAATGCGTTATACGGATTTTTTTACGGATTTATTCGTTTAATTTTGAACTATTTATAACCCGACGTTTCGAGCGCTTGCAAGAAAACTGAAGTTACTCCGGGTTAAATATGTCATCAGGACATCTGTCACCGCAGTCCTCCCGTGACCTTATGTGCTGTAAAGAGCTCGAAACGCCGGGTTATAAAAAGTTCATAATTAAACGCGATGAAATCCGTAAAAAATAGTTGTATTTAGGTGTGTAGTATTCGCAGAAATATAAGAAATCATTATGTGTTATCCGAATTCAAGGGTTTGATGATTTTCTCATTAATCCTATCATCAGAAATTGACCAAATTTATATGGGAATAATTAAGGTAGCCCATTTCTAAAGAATCATCGAAACCGGTCCACATAGTAAATAATTATCGCCGAATATACATAAAAAAACTTCGTCGAGTTTAAATAAAACTATCAAGCAACTAGTAAAAATAAGTATCAGTAGTGGGACATTTATAGGCTGAATCTTTGCTTACTTTTATCTTTACGGATTCTATCGCGTTTAATTTAGACTATATATAACCCGCCGTTTCAGGCAATTTACAGCATCCATGGTCCCGGGGTACTGAGGTGACAGATGTCCTGATGTCATAGTTAACCCGGAGTACCTTCAGCTTTTAATTATTATTTTTCGTCCGATCTACGCAGAAAGAGCTTAGCAGTGGTATGATTGGTTTTTGATTCAAATTTATTAATAATAAGATCCCAGGCCGGTGGTAGTACCCAACCATCTTCCCCATTGAAATTAGGATTTTTTTTTAATTTCAATAGCCTCGCGAATCCTCCTTGGTAGGAATCGGTGTTCTTTTGCAATGATTTGTGGTCTATCAAATCTGATGTAATGGTTGGGATGACCCAGAACATGGTCACTGACTGCAGACTTCCAAGAGCGTCGATCCTTCACATCAGCTGTTTGTTCTTCTCATTTTTTTTAAATTCAGTTATAAAGTATTCTATCTGATACCAATAACAGTCAAAAACCTGTCTCACTGTGGGTTATGAAGGGTATTCTAAACGTTTGAAATTTTTTCGATATAGTTCAGTTGCTACGTGCTTTCAAATGTTAACAGTCGTTTTACTGTGCATGCTATTTGCTAATACTAGATAGTAATTATAACTTGCGTCAGTATCCCTATGCAGAAATTCGTCGAGGTTGGTACCACCGCAGGGGCAGTTATTCTCCCGTGAAACAGTAGTTTGTAAACCTTACTGCGTTTCGGTCTGAAGGGCACTGAGAACTGGTGTAATTATTGGGCATATGAGACTTAAGAACTGATGTCTTAGAGGGACAGGCGTAGTATGGTACCACACAGAAATTGTCTAGGTGACACAGCATTAATTTCACCTGATGGTAAGTGCAACGTTAATCACCTGATGGTAAGTGCAACGTTTGCTCATAACAGATGCTGTGTTACTTAGTATATTTCTGTGTAGTACCACACTGCGCCCGTCACCCTGAGACATAAGTTCTTAAGTCTCATATGCCCAGTAATTAAAATTGCTCTCAGTGCCCTTCAGACCGAAACACAGTAATGATTGCACACTACTACTTCACGCAGGATATTTGGCCTTGGCTGTCAGTGGGACCTTCTTAGATGGATTACTGTATAGAAATCCTACCGGCAGTAAATGTAAAACAAATACAAACATGTAATGGACATTTTATGGTAAAGTCTCCTAGAAATTTTGGTTAGAAATAATTCCAGCTAAGAGACAAAATACGGGGTAATTTATGGGCCGCGCGGGAAATCAACTGCGCGTGGCCGACTTCCCGTACATTTCGTAATAAAGGTATCCTACTTGCATGGATGCTCGATATAGAGAAAATTTAAATGGATGTTCAACTTGCAAAATTTGTTTATTAATTTATACTATTCCACATTGTTGTAGTGACCGTAGCAAATAGTGACAGTACTGTTAAATTAAGAAATACATACATACATAAGATCACCACTGCATCCCATAAGGGGTAGTCAGAGACTGGGCACTCACTGCAAAAACAGATGACTGCCACAATCCACGTTTCACCAAAACAATATAATGCACTTGGTGTGATAGGTGGTGAACCCATTGCCACCATGCGCTGTTGGGTGCACAGTGCTGTTTAATTTCTTACTCGCCTTTTACAAGATCCAATGGATGAAATGGAGTAGTAGTATTCTTTTATCGAGCCGCCACCACACGGTTTAAGAAATAAAATGTAAAAAGTAGAGATTAACAGTCGTATATAGAATTAGCATTCGTTATAAATGAATTATGATATGTATACACTAAGTTAATGTTATTTCGTAAATAATTGTCATATGAGTGTCGAAGACACTAATAAAGTTTTGTTTCATACAATACAGGAAAGAAAGTTAATTTTCAAAGATCCAAAAATGCAAAATTTAAAATGGTGTGTATTGCCTAGTTTTTGAAGAGCATCGCCCGCCGTTCCACAATAGCGTACACAAGCAAACTTACACCGCCACCGGGAAATGGTTCCTGGATTACTTACACCACTACGAAATCGAGATGGCGACACATGTTTTACCTCAAAAAGAGGCATTATCAAGTGATATTAACTTTACGACAGAAAGCCGCGAAAAAGTCGGCTTTATCTTGACCTAACTGATATGTATTGCCTTGTGGTAGTGTTGTAGTAGTGAAGGGTATCTGGTGTCGATTCCCGGTGGCGATATTAGTTTCTTTGTGCACGATTTTTGGGCGCGCGGTGCTCTTTCAAATCTTTACCTAGTTTTTACACACTGTAGCGACATCTATGTCGCCACATGACAAGTTCAAGAAATATTCGCATAAGTCCATAATCGCGCTATGAAAGTTTTCTATGATGCGAACTATATATACAACATCTAAATATTACTATTTGGAGGAGACGTCCTCTCCAGATCAGAGCAACCGATCTGGCGGGTAGCTTCCCTTATCCTTGGCAATATCATCCGCCAAAATACCCCGTGACCCCGGTATGAACATCCCGCAACCAGCTTCTCCGAACCACCGCAATAAGGTCATCCATCGCAGTCAACAGCAACCAGACTATTGTCGGCACAACGCGTGCTTCCTAGTCTCTCAGCCACTGTGGATCAACGGCAGCCCCTTCTCCTCAGGCTGACTCCTGCGGCATCAACACTTGTCTCCATACGTCTCGACGCACTGAAGACCTGGACACAGGTTCACCGCAACGCCAGACTGCACCTCATCGCCTGACGTCTCAAGTTCTCCACGCTAAACTACGACTTCCAGTCTCAGCGGGGGAGTGATGAAGCGACATCTATGTCGCCACATGAGAAGCTCAAGAAATATTCGCATACGTCCATAATCGCGCTATGAAAGTTTTCTGAAATGCGAACTATATATACAACATCTAAATATTACTAGTTGGAGGAGACGTCCTCGCAAGATCAGAAAAACCGATCTGGCGGGTAGCTACCCTTTTCCTTGGCAATATCATCCGCCAAACACACCATTTTACATTTTGTATATTAAGTTCTTTTCAAATTAACTTTCCTTCCTCTATTATAAAGTCAACGCAAAGTTATGCCTGGTTCTAGAAACTAAATTCATCCATATGTACATATTGTTTATATACTCGTAGCTGGTGGTTATTATGCTACCGGCAATAAATCAGAACTTAATCACCTCTAAATTTGTATGTGACAATATTATACCAAATGATAAATCCTAATGAATTGAAAACATTCAAGTTATGTACAAAATTTCCAGCGTCTCTTAACTTGAATGCTAAGAATTTGAAGTAGACCGGAATTGTACCTTCGTCGCACTGCATTTTCGTCGCCACAGTTATTTACTTCGGAACACAAAGTCAGAATTCAAATCTGTTTTTATAAATTTAGCCTAATATACTACTTCATTCAAGTTTTCATAAATATGTTAACAGCTCAAATATACTTACATCAGTTAACAGATTGCCTACATACATAGAGTCACGTCTCTTTCCCATAGGGGTGGGCAGAGACCACATCTTTCCACCTGCTAAGATCATCACACACATCTTTAGCTCCTTCTACTACGAGTATCATTAGTGTTTTCATACAAGCTAGTCGGTTGCGTGTACTTTTAACATGGCCTTTCCTTAAAACGACTTCGATCTGATCGTGATACGCTCGCCTACGTCGACTCTTCCCGGATTGCCCGCCCACACCCTGCTCACCCCACGACACGTGTTTCGCCCCAAAACGAGGGATTATCAAGTGTTATAAACTCTACGACTGATGGCCACTGAGCGACTCGTAACTTCCTTTCCTTCACAGTAATATTTGCACACTACTGCTTCACTGTAACATACTACTGCGGTGGTACCTACTTGGACGGATTCCGTCATAGAAATCTTAAGACCAATACAAAAGTGCTGCTATGTTTCGTGTGATATGTAAAAAGATGTATAGAACCCTTTACGGGTAAATATTTAATAATAGTTCTTATGAAGGACAACGCACCGAAATTTTGATTCCTTATTAATGTCTCTATTAGCCACGCTGACCGTTTAGCACACCAAGTGGATTAACTAAAACCTTATACTTATCACAAAAAGCAGGAATTCGTTTTATTGGTGGATAGGATTCCTATTCAGAAAATTCGTCTAAGTCGCAGTGCCGTGACGTATTGTGCAAACATTACTAGGTTTCGGTCTGAAGCTAGTGTACTTACCGAACATGTGAGACTTTAGAACTGATGTCTAGGGAAGACGGCCGCAGTGTGATGACACAGATATGTTCTGGGTGTTTTTACGGGCAGACGTTGCAAAAAGGCAAAATCGTGCAATCTATTTTGTTAAACGATTATTTGGTGCCTAAACTAAAGCCAACAGGGATGAGTTGATTTTACTTTTGTTTGTGTTGTTTAAAAGAGTTTGCTTACAAATGTGGAATTTACAAACTTAAGAGAATTCAAGTACAATGAAGATGGTAAAATGTTCGTGGTCAAATGTCAAATATATAAAGTTCGTAATGGTTTTGTTAAAAGTCAGTTTCATACGGACTTAAAAGAACTCTCGTTATAGTTAGTAAACTAAGAATGAGCAAGAAAGCTCAGGTCTGAAGATAATACTTTTTGCGGAATAGAAAGATGCGTTTCTATTCGTTAAGGCAGCGAAGACTCGACTCTTCTGCCGACGCCAGGGCCTACGAGTATCTATTTTTTCTTGCCCGCTGCGTATGACTCAATTTATATATATATAAAAAAGTAAAGTAAAGTTTCAGCCTATAAATGTCCCACTACTGAGCACAGGCCTCCTCTCATTTCTGAGAGGGTTTTCGAGCTAGGAAGAATCCGCCACGCTGCTCCAATGCGGGTTGGCGGACTTCACATGTCTTCGAAATATTTTTTATTACTCAGACATGCAGGTTTCCTCTCGATGTTTTCCTTCATCGCCGAGCACGTGGTAAATCAGCACTTAAAATTGCAATTAACAATTTTAGTGGTGCCGGCACTGGGAATCGAACCCAGGTCACTCGCGTACTATGAAATTTAAAGCGAGCGCCTAGCCCCTGAGCTACCATGGCTTCCATCACATATATATATATATATATACACCGTAATTTTTACATCGTTCCGGAAACGAAGAAAATTAGTACAGTTTCAGTTACAGAAACGATTGGTAGTATCAGTTTTTAGATTTTAATATTTCCTTTTTTTTGGTAAATTAAAATTAATCACGGGTTTTTAAAAGAACCGACAACTTGCGGTAGCTCCCGTCTATAGGTAATTACGATCACAGTCGATAGGTCAATGTCCTTACGAACGCATAAGCGACGAAGTAAAGGCTATCGGAGAAAAAAAGCGTTTAAGATCGTGAATTTTCTGACATTTGTCGACATGGTTAATCCGCCATCTGGCCGGACGTCCAAGATTTTTCAATATTTCCCTTGGATGACACTTACCATACCTACCAAATGAGACTGGGTGGCAGATTTTCATACGCCGTTTCGTACTTTATAAAATTATTACAATAAAGGCCCCATGGGTTTTATACTGGCACATAAAACTGAAGAAGTTTGCGAACCACTTCAATCTAAAAAAATACGTTTAATAAGTACTACGTCAATAATCTACACTGAATAAAAATACTCTATTCGTACCTGGGATAGCCTCTGCCGGACGATACTCATGGCATAACATTATTTACGAAGTTACAAAATAATCTGCGAAATACAGTCCATTTTGCACGATACACACGTACACGGCTTATAAAACTGGCTTCTGGATTTTTTTCAGTTTTAAACACATTCACGATCATAATGCGTAACACCTTACGAATTTATTGTTCATGAGAATAAACCTACAGTCAAATGGTTCTTGTTAGCAACATCGTATACCTGTACCATTGTTAGATATTGTGACGTTAGATAGAATACACTTTACGACTTCTTTTCTTCGCGATAATTCAACAACAGAAGCGCGACCAAATGACCTTAGACTTATAGGTGACGACCGACCACATAGACCAACCAACTAAAGCACTGTCACTGTCGCCAACACATGAATTTTTTTACCCTTAAAGACATTAAAAACTCCCTAAACTAAACATTTGAAAAACATAAACTAAGTGTATGTCGGCAGTGTAGACGTTTGTCTACTATTTAGTTTTTGTATGCCAGTTTTTAAATGAAACAAAAAAGTTGTCGATAGAGCATAACAGTAAAAGTAGTATCAAAATATTCATCAATGGTTATGATTACAATACAATTACTTAGTATTGAATAATAAATAATTCCATTAGTATAAATCCTAGAAAACAATAATTAAAAAAAATGTAATAAGAATAATAATCATATCACTGATTGTCATTAAAAAATAAATGTACATTGTGTGTGTGTTAATAATATTTCTTCCATTACAATAGAATCCTTCTCAGCCTCGCTGTATTTTTTTAAATCATACATTTTATAAACATTTCACATTACATTTATAAAACCATATTTTCTTCCCCATCTGGAAGGAAAACCCCTAAGTTGGCAACACTGAGCACTGCGACGTATAGCGCTGTTGTATATCCCCTCCCGGCCGCCAAGCCCTAGGGCTGTGTCGTTTCGAAATTTAATTAAACATGACACAACATTAAACAAAAACGGTTTTGTGCATCTACGTTAGCTCGAGCGAAAAAGATTTTTTTCGCACGAGCTAACGTAAGCGTAGATGCAGTGCAATAATTGCAACTGCACATTGGGTGGCTCGCTTTACCTAAATATTTCACGAACGTTATCGTATCTGCGTTTTTCAATTATCGTAACGGAAATATGAGTCGAAAGTAAATGTATTCCAACGTAAGGAGCAACTAGCGAGCCATGCGGTTGTACGTTTATTCTTATGAATATAAAAGTAGTCAGAAGTTAAGCAATGTGATAATGGACGTTTTCAAAATTAAAAAAAAATGTCATCATCATCATCATATCAGCCTATCACTAGTCCACTGCTGAACATAGGCCTCTCCCTCAGATTGCCACAAGTTTGTAGCTCTCATTTTGGAAGGATTTTGCCATAGTTGCCACGCTTGGTAGGTGGGTTGGCAACCGCAGTTTATTTATTCAGATGATTCGAAAAAAATATATGGGAAGTTAAAGAGATCAAAATAAACTATGAATTTTTTATGTTCGGTCACAGCTTTTACTTTAATATACCCGATCCAATGAATCTTTTGGCAATATTAAAAATAAATTCAGATTAATAAAAGCAACAGTGATAAAAATTATTATAATAATTAAAAATCTTTTTTGAAACAGCCCTGTTTAAAACATTTTCGTTTCACGCGTTGTCCACGATGCTATTGGAGGCGAAGTCACTCCCCGCCACCTTTAACGTAAAACAGCAAAATGCAAAAAATAGGTAAATAAGTGACTTAGTCACGTGTGAGCTCTGAACTTTTTAATGCACAGTTAGTGCTTATGTTAATTATTTCTTTTTATTAATCGTATTTGTTCTTCGATGCACTTTTATTTGTGATAATACTTAAATAAAAATAAAAATACTTGTGTATACGGAAGAAGCGAGGAATTTAGTCAATTAAACGGCATATTGTGGATGCTAAAAGTGATAAAAGGTGATGTGATACTGTGAGTGTGAATAAATCATTTGAAAGAAACCTTGCGAAACGTGCTCGTTTATGTTTACAACCAAACAGAAAACAGTTTGCAGTTATTACAATTCAGGTATGCACTTAACTAAATATTTATTTTGTTAATTTCAATTCCAATCAGTTGTAAATAGTGTAAATGGTTTATTACAATTTTTAATTACGCATAAAATAATTAACCGATATTATTACTAAAATTCTACCTAACGTTTTTACCAAAAACCACTGTTTCGATAGCTAGAATAATTTTATTTGATAAAAATAAAATAAAAAATATTTTATTATTAAAAATTATCTGAATATTTGTTTTATTTTTGGAGTTTTCTCCATAGGAATCGATGTCATTTAAAGTGAAATGAATACGCTTATAACGAAAAATTAATTATCGTAAGCGCCATCTTAGCAAACTATTTCAAAACTTTTCGTAACATAATAATATACGTATCTGACAAGATTCAAAGTAGAATGAATATACATGTAGAGGAGCCAATATTTTTTGTATGGGCAAGCAACAGATTGTTGCAATATACTGCAACAGTGCCATCTACAAGCGTCTCCGTGAACAGTCAAATAACTATAATATTTATAAATATTGTAAATTTGCAATTTTATAACTTAATAGTTTGTTAAAATATTGTTCTTTTGTTAATGATATCATGAATGTTTTATTATTAATAAACAAAGGAATATCTGTTTTACTTTTCATGGATAATTAAACAAAAACAGCGTTTTAATAATTCGCCATTTTATTTTATTTAGTGCAGTTTTGAAAGTAAGTTTCCTGATTATTTAGAACGAGTAAATGCTTATATGACATTATTGGTACAGACAGTGAAAACTTTATTGTAAAAATAATAATTTAAATTGTATTACGATCAATTAATAGGACTAATTGCTCTCAACACACTCTTAAACACTCGCGGGGCTTGTCCTCAGACTAGGCCGGTATAAACCGGTTTGTTTCTTCTCATGTAAAATCGCAATTTAAAATTATTAACAAAGAATAGTTGAAATGTTCTTCTTTAATTTAGAAACTAATTTCAATATTGAAGATAGACGAGCGTATACACTACTGATCTTGCAAAAAGCAATTTTTTTATTATGACTTCTCTGTTTTAAGATACGATTCTTTTTGAAATAAAAACACATCTATTTTTTTTTAAACATTTAAAGTTTATAGTTTATCTTCGCTTTCAGAACAATAAAGAAAGCACGGGATTTATTTTCGCGTGGCCTAGTGGTTAGCGTACCTGACTTCTACGCCGCGGGTCCTGGGTTCGAATCCCAGCGGGTTGCAACATTTGTGCAAAACACAAATTGTTGGTTTTCGGACATGGTTGTATTGTGTACAAATTTCGAAAGTTTGTTAAATGAAATTATTTGTACCAGATAAATATTTATAGTACGTAGATATTTTATTTATTTTTTAATTTAAAAAAAGTGTTTCTCCAAGGTACCTATAGTTTAAATTTTGTTACACCTTTTATAAAAAAAAAACTACGATATATTTGAAATGCCATAGATCTAATAATTTTTACAAAGTGTTGAATAACGTAGCACAGTAAGTCGCATATCAAGATTCCAGAGGCACTTTACCATCAGTGTTTTACAGACGAGGCCAATACGGATTGTAAAATATGCTTACCTTTTTTGAGAATACATAATATTATTCTTAAAATTTGATTTAACTTTTTTATTTCACATTGATTATTTAATATCTTCGTATGTTTCTTGCCCGCTGGTCTCGTGACGTTCGGACTTGTTACATAGTTCTTTCTTTTTCTCTTTCTGTCTAAGTACCTATTTTGCGTACTTTTCGCGTCATATTAAACGTCTCGCCGAACTCGTTTCTCACATTCAAAACGTCGCACTGAATTTGACCTTGGAAGTTCAGCGTGTTGTCGCTCTTGTGTTACGGAATTTTCGTAAAGAAAATAAGTCTGTAGTAAGTGTATTAAAGTAGGAGAACTAATGTTACAAATTTATGCTGTTACATGTAACATGAAAGTAAAAACTTACACAAAATGTAAAAGATAATGTAATAAACACTTTTGTGTATCGAGTAAGGTTGACATAATTGAAGCAATTGCTCCGATACAGGGTAGTGTAAATTATTTGGCAAATAACCTTGTGAAAAACGAAACTCTGTGCGGTTTTCCAAACAGTTCCATTTTTTTGGGCGGTTATGTGGACGCCGAGGATAAGTGATTGGCTTATGGGTTGCGGGTTCGATTCCCGCACGAGACAAATATTTGTATTGCTTACAGATAATTGTAATGGGTATGGGTGTTTGTGCCTGATATAAGAGAAATCCTAGAGTAGATCATAGTTTTTTTAAGAAAAAAAAACAGAATACTAAAAAGTGCACTTGACACTGTCAGTTTATCCTATGTTCATTTGTCACGAAAGTAGCTATCTCAGAAAACACAAAATAAAGTATTTCCGACGATCCTGAATTTGTGTAAGAAAGAAGAGAAAATTGGAGTAAATACTCAGTTACGTGACGACTGCGTAGTCTAGTGGAACACGTTCTACTGCGAATACTATGACGCGGACCTTGGGTTTAAATCTCAGCCGGAGCCAACGTTTTTGTAAAGACATAAATTTTTAATTTTAGGTTCTGGAAATTTTCTGTAAACGCACTCACGACTTAGAAATATTCCTAGTCTGGCGAATCTTTTAATAATCAAACAAATCTAAATGTATTTAATTATTAAATACTTACCAATTTAGTTCTCAATAAATATTTATGATAAAACGTACGCAGAAAGGTATATCGTGTCCGACCCGAGCGTTGTGTTAGTGTAGGTATACCTATCCCAGCTGATTCGCACGGGCTATTGAACTCGGCCGGTGCGTGTGCGGTCCCACTAGAACACTGCGACAGTACTAAGCTTATATTCGAAAAACTGTAGGTCAACTTTTATTTTTTATCCATGTAATTAAACACAGTTATATTCATTTTCAGTAAGATTAAACTTCAGTAATCGATTCTACTATTGATTCTGTCTCGGTATTTTCTTCTTCCAGAACGGCTTAAAAATTACGGTGTATATACACACACATATATGTATATATATATATATATATACATATATATATATATATATATATATATATATATATATATATATATATATATATATATATATATACACTAATAGCCTTGTGTATAATCAACTACTGGCGAACGGAAGCACAGATTATTTTCGCTGATGCTTGTGGTAACGCGCAGGACGTATGCTCATCTATGTACATTGTGCGTTACATACCATATTATTTTTGTTTGTATTATTTTACCCCATCTATACAATAAAATAAGCGAAAATCTCTATATTTACACAAAAATTACTAAAGATCGCAAACTGTTAAAAACCTTTGCCATACGAAAACTGAAAACTATTTGAGTACAACTTTTTAACGCTTTTTTAAAAATATACAAACATATACACACACATGTACAAGCATGTGCACACACATACGCATGTCAGCACACACTTTTTAAATCAATATAGATCATTTGCATAATACTCATTGAATACTATTCGTATTTTTTTAAGATACACTGGTTTGTAAATAAATGTCTCTGTCCTGGAAAGAACCAGTAAGAAACCCAGCTGGTTTTTTTTTCGACATTTTAAAAATAATATACAATTACAGTAGTATTGTAAAGATGTAGAAATAACTTGAAAGCGATCAACTCATTCCCAGGGGTTATCATCATCCATGTATTCGTTAAAATTATAATAACACTTATATATTATAATTATATATTAAAAGAAATTATTATAATAACACTTCTAAAAAAGTATTTGTTTAATAAATAGTTTAAACTTTTTGATTGAAAGACCTTGTGCACTTTTTGGGATTTTGTTGTAAAAACGTTGCCCATTTACATTGACCCATGAAAGAGTTACTGACTCTGTGAAGAGGAGTAAATGGCATTATTAATTTGTTCTTGTGCTTGTGCTTGGTATTTACATTATGAACATCACTTTTTTTTATTAATGTGATTACTATTCTTATGCACATATATAACGTTTATATATAACTATTGAGAGGCGCAATGTTAAGATACTAATTTCTTTAAATTTATCGCTAAGAGACACTCTAAAGCCCAGACTATAAATATATCTTATGAGCCTTTTTTGCAAAACAAAAATCACCTCTACGTCAGTCCATTAGCAAAATACCATAAGACATTATGCTGTGAAAATAACTAAAATAAACTAATCTAGCCGTTTCAACATTAGTCAAGGTTCTATGTTTTTACAGCATGAACTAAGTCTACTTGCTAGTTCAGATATATAGGGGCATGGGGCCCCTAACTGAAGATTAGTGTCAAGCGTTATGCCAATAAAGACAGTGGTATAATTAAAGTGGCCACCGAACAGGTACACAAAATGACCTCAGCCACCTGCATTAATCGACTTCCCGCAAAGCCATGCAGATCATTGCTCTGTCTAGTTTGTGAGTTTGTCAGTAAGGAGCTGCCGCTCGAGAAGAAAACACCTCTATTTACAACCGTTTATAATAAATGATAAGAAAACATTGATTTTATTTTTATCTTTTATTAAAGTCTCAAAATTTATATAACTTTGGGTTGTAGATTATTTTGCAACTCAACCGGCTTAGAATGGTGTATTCGACGTTTGCGTTCGAACAGCTGAGCTAGCGTTAATCTCTAACGCATCACAACCTCCGAGTTGACCTTAATTCCATTTGAGCTTCGCTGGTCTATTAATAATTTAAATTTTTGATTCGAGATACAACAAATTAATAATGTCTGTATTGGGTATAAGTTGATAAACATATTTAAGAATATTACCAATAACGCTGAAGTTTTAACGAAAAACAATATCACACGCTGCTTTTATATGCGGTATCAGAGACACTACGCGGACATATTTTTTTTTTTCACTTTATTGTATCAACTACCAGTAAGCTGGAGCTGGATCTCGAGCTCGCACGCGCCGGTTTAGGTCATCCCAGAGATGTTCTATTGGGTTAAGGTCTGGACTTCGTGCTGGCCAATGAATAACAGGGATATCGACCTCCTGTAAATAATCCCGTACAATAGCCGCGGTGTGGCAACGAGCATTATCATGCATTAACATGAATCCATCACCGACATAACCAGCATACGGGACCACATGTTCCTCCAGGATTTCAGTAATGTACCGACCAGCATTTAATGACCCTTGCCCACGAGTCCGGGAAACGCACACAAGTTCCGTTTTCCCGTCGACGGAAATACCGCCCCAAAACATACACGAGCCACCCCCGTATTCGACGGATTCTTCGAAGCAGGGTTGTGTGAACCTCTCCCTCTGTCTTCTGTAGACCCTTCTACGTCTGTCATTGCAGAAGAGACAGACCCTCGTCTCATCAGAGAAGAGTACGGTCCGCCACTGTTCTAGAGTCCACTCGCAATGATTGCGAGCAAACTCAAGGCGATCTCTGCGATGCTGTGCAGTAAGTTTTGGACCTTTAGCAGGTCTATGGGTTGCTAAACTCTTTTCGTGTAACCTTCTTCTTATCGTAGAAACACGAGTTGATCGAAGCTGTTGTTGCAACTCAACAGCATTTATAAAACGGTTTCGTGAAGATGTCGTAACGATGAAACGGTCATCTCTTTCTGATGTGCACCGTTTTCTTCCAGATCCCGGTTTTCTAACATAACCACCAGTCTGCTGAAAACGTTGAAACACCCGTCGAACTGAAAAACGGGACAGGTTCAACTGTCGAGCAACGTCACACTGCCGCACCCCCGACTGCAATAGGGCAATCACTTGAGCGGCTTCTTCAGAGCTGGTGTCCATCTTTACTTGTTCTTACTTGGGTTACTTGTTCACGTGTGTTCACTGCAAGGTCTAAATTACGACTGGCCCATATTTCATCCAGATCGACCCTTTTATACCCTTTTTAGGTGGTGTAACTAGCGTCCTTACTAACGAGCATTTGACAGTGTTTATTTATGACGCTCTATAATGATAAATGTTGTAATGATTTCATGATTTTTTTATTAATAATGTAAAGCTATTCAAATACCCATTTCAAACATACCAATATTTATATAAATATAATTTGTTTCTAGCCATTACAGCCATTTTTCGCGCAAACTCAGAGAGGTGCGATTTTTGTGACGCTGAGTGTATTACTCGTTGGAGGAGAACGTCCTCCCCACATCAGACCACTTGATGTAGTGGATAACTACCCTTATCCTTGGGACAACTGTCTGCAAAGACTTGTTAAGAAATTACAGAAAATAAAACGAATGCCATGGGACAATCTAATTAGAAAATAATCTAAAACCTTTCGTATCTTACAACGCAAAAAGTCGACATTACGTTTTTTACCGAATGCCATTGGGTATAATATTCCTGTATAATAAAGAAAAAAAACACATTTCATTAGGCTTTCTACAATGAAGCCACAATGAAACATTTGTGAATATCATTTCATTCCCGATGTTTTAACAGTCATTTCGAGGTGGTTTCGCGGACGGTAACAATTGTTATTTTAATAAGAATACTGAAATAAGAAGATATTAAGATACCTTTCTTTTATTGAATATTAACATTTGTGTTATCCAAACGACGATATTCTTATTAAAAAAATAGAAATAGATTAAAAAAAATTAAATTTTATTTTTAAATCATCATCATCATCGCAAAATTATCCTCCCCCATAGATTGCCACAAAAGTTTGTAGCTCTCATTTTTTGGGCAGGCGGGTTGGCAACCGCAGTTTATTAATTAAGATGCGTCAAGATGATTCTGCTGCTTTTCTCCTGGTTTTTATTTTACCTCTGTCGACTTTTACGAAACCCACGGGATGAGATGGGTTGGTGATCCTCTTAAGCCGCGACCACACGGCACATCCTTCGGCATAAACTTCGGTGTCAATTTTGCACATATTTGCAGACTCATACATTTTAAAACATTGGCTAAAATTAGTCATAAATAGTGGTGTCTATAAGTGTTATGACGGTATATGTGACTGATAAATCAACATTTCTATCTTATACCCATCAATTCAATAAAAAATGAACGAATAATTTATATGATCTTAAATTATAAGCTAACAAAACATATGTAGTTGGTCTATTGGATAAGAGTTTGTAAACAGGTCTTAGTGGCGCAAGTTTAAATCTCAGTCAGTCTGTTTTTGTGCAACATTAACAATAAATTTTCGCCTAAAGCCTAAAACAAGGAACGTTTTGTGATATAACCAAGACAAGATTTTGTTATTTGGCTTATTATACTTTATGGTAGCGAACGAGATGTGGAGCGAGTTAACTACACTGCCTTTTTTGGTTTGTTGGTTGGATTTTTTTTTCGAAATGCCGATTACACCGCTCTCAACCGCTAAGTTGTTATGGGGTTGCTGTGAAGGAGAATCTGCTAATGATGCATTTTTACGTTGTACTAATTGCAAGAAAGCTTATCACAATTCTTTGCTACCTTTACCTGATAATCAGAACAGGTTAAAGTTATCGCATAGCTGGAAATGCCCATTATGTATAAGTAAAGTGCCTAAATCGGTGAAAGATGATAGTACCCCAATAAGTAACGTTACACGTAAAAGACAAGGTTACTCTCCTCCAAGCAAAAGCAATGAAACTGCAGTGACCAGAGAAGAAGTAAGGGAAATTGTGCAAACGGTGATGCAGAAGGAAATGGAAAACCTTTTTACCAAACTAAGTAATTGTATATCGGATACATTTATTAGTCAATGAACAGAGGTGAACGAGGAATTATCAAAAATTAAGGAATCTATGGAGTTTATGAATAGAGAATTTGAAGAGTGTAGAAAGGAAAACTTTGCTATAAAAAAGTTTTAAAGACCTTCAAGACGAAAACGGTATAGTAAAAACTGCTCTCCAGGAATTAACGGTACGCGTCAACCAACTTGATCAAAACGCACGGTCATCAAAATTTGAAATACATTGTGTCCCAGAAAAAAAAGACGGAAAATGTACTAAGTACTAAGATGTCATAAAAGTCATAAATTGCATCATAAGTGAAGATAAAACTGTTAACTGTACACGACCACGCTCAATTGTTATTCAAGTACTCCTTTCATACGTTACCAATTTATGGCTTCGGCGACCAAATTTAACAAAATCGGTGTCACCAACAAACTGAATTCGACACACCTTGGCTTTTCGGGAAATACAATTCCCATCTACATAATGGAACTTTGTCTCCAGCCAACAAAGCTTTGCCAGCCGCCAGGATGAAAGCGAAAGAAAAAAACTATAAATACGTCTGGGTGAGAAACGGACGGATTGACATAAGAAAATATGACAATTCTAAATACCATCATCATGAAGGACCCTGGTCTGGCAAAGAGCAGTTATACCGCGGTAGGGTCGGTGGCGAGTTCCTTCTGTCATCTAGAGTCGAGTTGAATGCAAAGAGAGTGCCCATAAGATTAGTCTTCTATTTCGCGGCGTGGGTCAACGATGACCTAGCGCAACCGACTGCTGGTAATTAGTTTTTATTATAGCATTCTTACAAACCATGGCGTTACGATTCAGCTTGTAAAATCTTATTTCAAAATTTATTCATAATGTCTCATAACTAAAAGAATGACTAAAAAGAGGACTCCTGCGAAGTTTCTTTCACCTGTTTCTACTCCGTAAGAGAACCCTCTTTATGATTTTTTTTACTTTATTAAGTCTAAATTTTGGATTATCTACTTTGCTATTATTTCTTACTTTTAATATATGTTTGTCACCATTCTTGGGTAATAGTGTTTTAAATTTACGTAAATGCAATTTTTAATTACTACTAATACTAGTAATATAATTATTTTTGTAATACGTTTGAAAAAATTGCGCCGTGTGTTGGCGGCTTAAGAGAATCTACCACCCGTCACATCCTGTGGGTGTCGGTAAAGTCGACAGAAAGAAAATTAAAACCAGAAGATGGGTAGCAGCATCTTCCTGGAACATCAGAATAAATGAACTCGGTTGCCCGCCAGTGTGGCAACTATGGCAAAGCCCCCCCCCCCCCCCCCCAACAAATGAGAGTCACTAGCTTTTGTGGCAATCTGTGGGGGAGGCTTATGTTCAGCAGTAGTTAATAATATAATAATAGTATTATGTTGAAAAATAAACAATTTTAATTTTCATTTAATTGAATGAACGTAGGATTTTTAATCGTTATCTCTTATCTTAGTGGACTGCGCAGCAAACAGGTTCTAATAAAGAGCCGCAACCCACCAGACGCTCGATATACGACCGGTGCTTTGTTCTAACATAAAGTTGTATTTATCACAAACTTAACGGGGTATAATGCGGTGCAATCAATCCATGGCTTTGTTTGATTGCTTGATTGCTCGTTACATCTGTATTGAAACTCACCGCTGGTTATTTGCTGTTATTGTATTAGAAATAACAATGGCTTTAGACTGTTTTGCTACAATTTAGATTTATTTTTCTTATCATTGTTCTTAAAAGAAAATTAAAACGAACATTTATTTTTGAAAATAGATTCAATCCGCATGCATTTCAGTTAGGAACATTTTAAGTAAAATTAAGTAACGTAACAGCCTATAAATGTCCCACTGCTGAGCTCAAGCCTCCTCTCATTTCTGAGAGGGTTTTGGAGCTGAGAATAGTCCGCCACGCTGCTCCATTGCGGGTTGGTGGACTTCACATATAAATTGTAAGGCCAGTTACCGACCTTTAAACTTTTTTATGCTATATGTTATAGCTTATTAACTATTGTGGTGTATTTAATTTAACTAATTACGTTGAAAATATTATTATCGAGGTTAGTTCCCACAAGTTCAATGACATTATTACAGTAAGTCGAGGAATTGTACCATCTCCCTAGTTATTAGTTAGATTTTATACAGGGTAAAGTGCAACATCTGCTCATAACAAATGCTGTGTCACTCAGAACATTTCTGTGTGACACCACACCACGTTCACATTACTTCTTAAGTCTCATATGCCCAGTAATTACACCAGCTCACAGTGCCCTTCAGATCGAAGCACAGTAATGGTTGTACACTACTGCGTTTAACGACGTCTACTAACTTGCCCAGCGATGGTGGCATAGTCGAATTCCTACATGGAAACCCTATCACCAGTAAAATGTAACCATATGTGGTGGCGGCTCGTTAAAAGAATACTACCACTCCATCTCATCCAATGGATCTCGTAAAAGGCGAGTAAGGAATTAAACTGCACTGTGCACCCAACAGCGTATGGTGGCGATGGGCTCACCATCTATCACACCAAGTGCATTATATTGTTTTGGTGAAACGTGGATTGTGGCAGTCATCTACTTTTGCAGTGAGTGCCCAGTCTCTGACTACCCCTTATGGGATACAGTCGTGATCTTATGTATGTATGTATAGCCGACGTACTGCGCAGAAAATATAACTTACTTCTCCAATCCAAGATTCGTGTATCCGCCGGGAAGAAATCATCAGGACATAGCAAAACAATCTTCGGGGTCTTATTAAAATGGTATTCCTTTTAAAAAAAAAGAAAAAAAATCACAGCGTTAAAACACAAAAACCCATTAAATTCAAAGAATACTCCTGCAGGCTCGTTATTTCTCAATTAGAAGTTGAAAATTTTCGATTCTCGTCGAAGTTTTTTTGAAATCTCATACAGTCATACTTTTCACGGAGCATTCCGGAAAGTTCCACCCCAACGGCGCTTTATTGTTACGCTTCCCTGTCAATTTGAACTCTTTTTTATGGTCATGTTGTCAATGCGTTACCGTGTTATTTTCTTTACTTTTATGTATTTTTAGACATTTTGAACAATACCTATATTTAAATGAAACTAAGTTTACGGATTTTATCGCGTTTAATTTTTTACTGTTTATAACCCGACGTTTCGAGTGCTTCACAGCACCCATGGTCACGGGAGGACTGAGGTGACAGTCATAGTTAACCTGGGGTACCTTCAGCTTTTAATTATTATTTTTGGTCCGATCTACGCAGAAAGAGCTAACTGTGTCTTGAAGTCTTGCAGTGGAATGCTTGGTTTTTGATTTAATTTAATTTATTATTGGATCCCAAGCTGGTGGTAATACCCAACCATCTTCTCTTTTGAAATTAGGATGTTTTTTGATTTCAATAGCCTCGCGAATCATCCTTGGTAGGAATCGGTGTTCTTTTGCAAGGATGTGTGGTTTATCAAATCTGATGTAATGGTTGGGATGATCCAGAACATGGTCACAGACTGCAGACTTCCTAGAACGACGATGCTTCACGTCAGCTATGTGTACGCAGACGAACAAAACGTAGCACTCGAAACGTCGGGTTATATATAGTAAAAAATTAAACGCGATAAAATCCGTAAACTTATAGGCCTCCCCCATAGATTTCCAGAAAGCACGGTCCTGAGCCACCTGCATCCATCGACTTCCCGCAAAATCGCGCAGATCGTCGCTCCATCTAGGGGTTAGGATAGGTTTCATTTAAATGTGTAGTGTTCGCGTAAATATAAGAAATCAATACCTATATTATTCTTTATAATATTTTTATATTAATGTAAATGTTTCATCAGTTTATATATTTTCGGTGATGTAATTGCAGTCATCAGTTTGGGGTACACACAGGAGCGTTTTGTGTGACTGAGCATTTGTTTTGGGCAGATGTTGGACTTAACATCAGGTAAACGATTAGCTGTTCTTGTCACTTTATTGCTCGTGGTGAAGAATTTTTTGACTCGTTCCAAAATGTTCACCGCCCGTCACGTCATGTCGTCGACGAAATCTGAAAATGGACCCCAATTAATTAACAAAAGTTCTTATTTGAAACTTTCCAAATACTGTATAAGCTGTGTTATGTTTATCAACTTGTTATAAGAATGACTAATATTTTAATAGGAAGTAACTTTGTTGTACTGTAAAACTAGTGTAAAAAGTTCGGTAATCTCTGATCTAAGGTATGCTCAGGGGCTTAGGATCACAAGCTCTGTAAGGTTACAGAAAGCAAAGGGCGAGACATCACTTGCTTGGTTGAGAATTCTTAGGATTTACTGCATGATTTTGCTTCGAGATCGGTATACTATTTCTCAAGCTTCTTATTCGAGTGGTAATATTTAAACGGATTAAAGGGAACGTTGCGGTGTAGTTGAAGATGTAGTGACAAAGATAGAGAAGGGGATGCTTAGATGGTTTGGTCACGGAGAGAGGATGAATGAAAGAATATTTACTTAACAGATTTATGAGGAGATTGTGAATGGGAAAGCCGGAAAGAGGTCGATCCTCCCCGGCTCTCCCATTCACTAGGCGTACGTATCAAGATCAAATCAGAGAACTTTTGAGGAAAGGTCACGTTAAAAGTACCACGGTAAGCAATGAAAATAGAAGAAGGCAAAGATGTGTGTCAAGATCGTAGCAAGTGGAAAGATGTGGTCTCTGCCTTTCCTAATGGGAAAGAGGCTTGACTGTATGTAAGTATGTATGTAATATGTAAAGATTGTTTATAACCCCTTCGGTAATGTAGGTGCTGCGTACGACGACTAGGTGTAAAATAGTGTTTTCTTTATCAAATATTTACATTACATTTATTTATAGTGCAATAGCCATATAGTGACGGCATTGCATATTCTGGTATTATTCTGCACGAATAGAGGCTTCCCATACAGTACCTTAGTCGCCTCTCAGGACACCTTCTCGATAGGAAAAAGGGTAGGTGCTATTCTATCGGCTAGATTTTAAAAAATAACATATATTATTTTGTCTTTTTTGCACTCAGCTCATATTACTCGTTATGTCTTTTTTATGCTAATAATTCCTTTATGCTAAAAACTGTCTGTGAATCACAATTACAACAATTTATTTTTTTTGAATTCGTTCAAGAATTCATGTTACGATTCTATGTAGAAATGCAAAAGCAAAAAGCATAGTGGAAGTTTGAAAGCTGTCGTTTCACTGCTGCAAGTTTTACTACAACTTTTTTTACCATACAAATTTTTTTTTACTACAATTTCAATTCGTGTTATACGTTCTTCTTTATCTCATATTAAGGTGTTTATAACCCCGGCGCCAAAATCTATGCTCAGCAGTGTGACATTTCTAGAATGTGACATTGATTAGCCAGTTAATGAGAAAATAGCAAGCTGAAACTAAACGTGCTTTTAATTTAGTTACGATGTATAATTAAGCCATGATTCCATTACGTCTGCGTATTATGAAAGTAGTATATTGCCTATAGGTGTCCGGCAAATAAGAACAGCACCTATCTCTTTCCTACGAGGTGTCGGAAGAGGCGACTAAGGTATTGTACATACAACTTTTATTCGTGCAGATAACCTCCATAAAATAGGCAATGCTGCCACTATACTGCTCGTGGGAGCGCAACGGAGAGTCAAATTTTTTTTGGGTCGTACCAAAAAGACGGCGACGCGGTTAGCCTCTGCCTAACCCGTATATGGGACGAAGGCGTGACAAATATGCCGCAGAATTGGTTAGATGTTATTTTAAAGCAGAGAAAAACATTCATTACAGTTATATACGCATTTATGATCGCTAGTTTCACACTTGATATTAATTTCCCAAAGGGGGTATAAAATTTGTCGCGTACTCAAGTAGACATTGGGAATATAGTGTTTCTTAGAAGAGGTTTTTAACGAATAAAATACGATTTCTTGATTGTAGTATTTTTTACACAACATCAACAATATGTCATGCGACACAGTTACTTTATTTAAAATGTGGCACGATTTCTTTTATCGCTCTGAAGAAAATACATACATACATACAGTCACGCCTCTTTCCCATTTAGTGTAGGCAGAGACCACATCTTTCCACTTTCTACGATCCTGACACACATCTTTAGCTTCTTCTACTTTCATTAGCGTTTTCATACAAGCTCGTCGATTGTAGGTGCTTTCGACGTGGTAGAAACAAAAGTGTTTAGTATTTTATTAAGCAAGAAATAACTCGCTTCCTGCTTTCTGTTACCTTAGAAAGTCTGGAAAATACAAAAGTGCACGTCGCAAGACGCTCATTTAACTCTTAAGAAAAAAAAAATCGTATTGAGGTTCAAATATTTCTAGACATTTCCATTTCAGATGAAAACAATACCAAAAAAATATTTTTCTTAATGACTACATGTGCTAGACTTTTGATATGAAATAGCAAACCCGTAGATAAAATTTTGAACACGATAAATTAAAACCAGGTCTCGATACGTCCATATTTTCAGGAGTTACCGTGACCACATCCCTTTAAAAATCCGGAAGTCCAAGTCAATTTTGTTTTAAGACTGTTTTTTTTCTAAGTAGCAATATTAGATGAGTTTTCAAAATAAATTTAATGAATTAACTAAAGTGTTTTATTGATATGAGTCTATTTAAAATGGAAGCATTTGAAGACCGTCGAATCGCTTGACCTTGACATATCGGGTATAAAACACTATCTCACGCCGCTTCGCGCCATGAGACGTGCATTTATAGGAATACTGACAATAAAAATTCAGAAGCCAAATCACAAAAATTGCGAAACAAAAGTAGCTACTGTACAACGCAGAGGCCACGGGGCCAGGAGTCTTGCACTAGAATGCACCAGTCTTAGCAGCCCCGGCAGCGGATCTGGTCTATGGCTCAGCCGCCGACCACATTTCGGCCGCGGAGGATAGGGAGAGAGGCAAAAACATACCAACACTCCTCTCCTTCCGCGGCCCCATCACCACCGCATCAACGGTGCGGCCCAACCAAAGTCGCGGCGGTCGCGACTCGTCTTCCCCCGCGACTCCACCTCGGCTGCGAAGGGCAGGGTGAGCGTTGCCGATATACTACTCACCTCAGCAGTCCTCCAGTTCGCATCCAAAGTGGGCTTACCAAGGCCACTCGGAGCGATCTCCCCGGGACGGCTGTCCCGACGGATGCCACAGGCCAGCCATGTGGGCCCCTCTTAGCTTCACCGTACAAGCATTTTGGGCAATCTTTAACTTGGGACCTCGCGAGTCGCTACGAGAACTATTCAGGGAGACTAATATATTGACACTTTTTTGTCACAACTTTTTTGATTTAATTTTATTAATAATAGGATCCCAAGCCGGTGGTAATACCCAACCATGTTCCCTATTGAAATTAGGATGTTTTTTAATTTCAATAGCCTCGCGAATCATCCTTGGTAGGAATCGGTGTTCTTTTGCAAGGATTTGTGGTCTATCAAATCTGATGTAATGGTTGGGATGATCCAGAACATGGTCACAGACTGCAGACTTCCTAGAGCGTCGATGCTACACATCAGCTATATGTTCTTTAACGCGGGTTTTTATGGATCTCTTAGTTTGCCCTATGTAAGAGAGACCACATTCACAATCCAGCTTGTATACTCCTGCATCTTGTAGAGGGATGTTACACTTGACAGATCGTAAAAACTGACTTATCTTCTTTGGCGGCTTGAAAAATGTTCTTATAGAAGCTCGCTTCAAGATATAGCCAATCTTGTCCGTGACTCCTCTGACATATGGAAGAACAGCAGGTACACGCTCGACTGTGGCCGGCTTCACTCGGTCACTGCGACGAAGGCGCGGAACCCGAAGCTTGTTGGCTTGCAAAACTTGCTTGACATGCTGAAGCTCGGCGGCCAGGTGTTTACTGTCACAGATCCCTTGTGCTCTCTGAAACAAAGATTTACCCACGGTAGCTAACTGTGAAGGATGGTGGTGAGATTCACCATTTAAATACCTATTTGTATGGGTCTTTTTTCTATACACAGTGTGACACAAGGTGTTATTAGGATTCCGAATTACTAACACATCCAGAAAAGCTAAAGAGTTATTTGCCTCTAACTCCATTGTAAATTGAATTTTAGAGTTTAGGGAGTTAAGGTGGTCTAGAAATGCAGTTACTTTATGCGATGGTAAAAATAGTAATGCGTAAAAATAGTTTTATTTAAATGTGTAATATTCGCGTAAATAAAAGACAACCTTATTAATTTATTTACCAAAAAACTGACTGTATCCTGTAGAATGGTTCGAGTTGACACGCTAGAGGTTCCTTTGTTTAGATTGGCTAAAACTAGAAAGTCTTTTCTTAGTAGATGTATAAAGTTTTATAATAAAATTCCTAAAAGTGTAACACAAAAATCGGACATGGATTTTAAAAAACTTATCAAGAAGACATTATTAGATAAAGCGTATTATAAAATAGATCATTATATAGAGGACAAAGATGTGTGGAAATAACTCATACTCTGCACTTTTGCAAGCGCCCCCCCTGGCTACTAAATTTATTATGTAATTTTTTTGTAATCTGTAATCTGTAAATGACATTATGTAATATGGCATTAGAAAAAAAAAAAAAACCCCAGAGTTTCTTACCGGTTCTTCTCTGAGAAGGTCATTTTTGAACCAGTGTAGATTTTGACATTCATAAGAGCTTTAAACAAGCCTAAATTGAATAAAGAAATTTTGACTTTGACTTTGACTTTGACCGTGGGGGACCAAGCCACGGTTCATAAGCCCCCCCGCCGCGACAACGGCGAGAACCCATTGGGGGGAACATCATATCCCTACCCCAAGGCCACTTCCAACCTAATCCTTTTTCCTTCCTCTCCACTAAGCCAGCCCGTGCCGATGTCTAGCTACTCGTGGTAACGCAATGGGGACCCACAATTTTAAGTCGTACCGAAATACGTGGTTCGCCACCCGTCACATCCCATTGCCTGCGGGGGCGAAAAGTGGATTACTGATGTGATCTCTGCCTACCCGTTTTATGGGAAAAAAGGCGTGATTGTGTGTACTGTATAAAAACAATTTAAGACGTCGAAATGTTTTATTACAATTTATCTA
Organism: Luehdorfia chinensis; assembly: GCA_019845155.1. Taxonomy (NCBI): domain Eukaryota; kingdom Metazoa; phylum Arthropoda; class Insecta; order Lepidoptera; family Papilionidae; genus Luehdorfia; species Luehdorfia chinensis. Next base: position 2,017,277 of record JAHVAK010000573.1, read on the forward strand.
ACATTTGTTTACAACGGGAAATTGCAAAGTCTGCGTCAGAAACAGAATATTAAATTTTCCTACAGTTTATCTCATTTTATTTTTAATGTACAAAATGTTCATGTTTAAGTTGTTGAGTAATATTATGAATGTAACCATTAAAAGGAACGTAAATCAAAAACCAAGCATACCACTGCAAGACTTCAAGACACAGTTAGCTCTTTCTGCGTAGATCGGACCAAAAATAATAATTAAAAGCTGAAGGTACCCCGGGTTAACTATGACATCAGGACATCTGTCACCTCAGTCCTCCCGTGACCATGGGTGCTGTATAACACTCGAATCGTCGGGTTATAAATAGTAAACAATTAAACGCGATAAAATCCGTAAAATTAGTTTCATTTAAATTAAAAGGAACTTATTAAATTAGAATAAAATTGCGGTTTGTATATGGCTTTATCGACAATACACTAATTTCAATAGTTTTTATTTTTTTCTACAATATAATTTTAAAACTTTTTATTAAAATGGAAAATATGGTACGAGTAAAAATGGTTGTGGTCCGCGACTTCACCCTCCTAAAATAAGACATGATTGCGCCGTACGGCACGGTACCTCGATGACCGGAGCATTCACAGTTTGACACTACTCAGGGCCGTGTTATTCTGCCGTGAAGCAGTAGTGTGCAAACATTACTGTGCTTTCGGTTTGTAGGGCACTGTGAGCCGTAATCACTGGGCATATGAGACTTAAGAACTGATGTCTCTCGGGTGACGGGCGCAGTGTGGTGTCACACAGAAATGTTCTGGGTGACATAGCATTTGTTATAGGTAGACGTTGCACTTTACATAAAATGAACGTTTTTCTCGTTTCGCCGGCTGTATTAAATAAAAAAAATATTCCTATGCAGGAATCCGTCTAGGTAGGTACCAATTCCAGGGCCTGTAATTCTGCCGTGAAGCAGTAGTGAGCAAGCATTGCTCTGTTTCGGTATGAACGACACTGAGAGCTAGTGTAATTACTGTGCATATGAGACTTAAGAACTGATGTCTCAGAATGACACACCACATTATACAGCATTTGTTATGGGCAAACGTTGCACTTACCGTCAGGTGAACGTTTTGCTCGTTTTGTCACATAGTACAATAAAAAAACGGCGCTTGTAGCAGACAATTTATAAGATGTCACAAGCAATAATCGGTAAAAATATAAAAAGGCCTTAGTTTTCACTGTCTTCATCACCATCATCATTATTTCAGCCTATCACTAGTCCACTACTGAACATAAGCCTGCCTCATAGATTGCCTCAAAAGTTTATAGCTCTCATTTTGGGAGCATTTTGCATAGTTTACATGCTTGGCAGGCGGGTTGTCAACCACAGTTTATTTATTCCGATGCTCCAAAAAGATGCTACTGACCATCTCATGGTTTTAATTTTCCCTCTGTCGACTTTTACGACACCCATGGGATGACATGTGGTGGTAGATTATCTTAAGCCGCCACTACACGGTAATGACTGTCTTAAATTCTTTAAATCACAATTTCTTCGCTTCTAATCCAATAAATCCTGTAGCGATGTTGTAATTAAGTTCGTACATGTTGGAACTAATATGATATTTTAGGAGTTAATAATAATATCTATTGAATATTCAACTTGTAAGTTATTAAATTATGTACTTCATACTTTGTTTTAGTTGGACAAAGTTAAATGTATGTATATATATATGTAATGTATGTATTATAATATATACTTGTAATGTAAGAAAACATCCGTCTAGGTAACTACCACCCCAGAGCCAGTTATTCTGCCGTGAAGCAGCAGTGTGCAAATACTACTGTTTCGGTTTGAAGGGCACTGAGAGCTATTGTAATCACTGGGCATATCAGATTGAAGAACTGATGTCTCATGATGACGGGTGCAGTGTGGTGTCACGCAGAAATGTTCTGGGTGCACAACATTTGTTATGGGCTTACGGAGCACTTACCATCAAGTGAACGTTTTTCTCGTTTCGTCACTTTATCCAATAAAAATGAAACGGATACGATATTGTGATGAAATTTTATTATACGAGTACATATTCCTTAAATTAGTTCTTTCTCGTCACTTTTTAACTTGATACTGGTGTAGTGGATTGCAATTTATTTTATTTTTTTATTTATTTATTATGACACACCAACAGCATTACATACAAAACATTGTTTTAAAGCAACAAATATAATTTAGATATATTCTTATACGAATGCCAATTATAGGCGTGTACAACATTCGTTTTATAATGAAGACATGTTATTACTTGTTATTTACGATTGCATTAAAATTACAATTATTAACAAAATTAAAAAAAGCGCTATACTTCTACTACACTAATACTATATTAACTAAGATCCTATGATAATTTTAGTTTTTAAACTAAGACAATTATCGTGATAAATGTCAAAGTTTTTGATTTTCGCACATAATTTATTGCACTCAGCGCACATTCTAGATGAACGGGGAACATTGAAGCATTGTTCTACTAGCAGGAATGTTGAAAGTGTTGATTATAGCATGTCTTGGATACTGATGACGGGATATTGAGGTTTACGTCACCTAGTAGATCACTACACGCTATATTTCCGGATAAGAGCTTTTTAAGAAATATTACATCCAGTAACGGACGACGATCACGAAGTGACATCATTTTAAAATGTTTTAGACGGAGGTCATAAGTAGTACGGTGGGAAATACTAGACGAATAATATGAAAGGTGCCTAGTGAATGAACGTTGTATACTTTCAATGCGTTGTGAATAGGTGATACAATAGGGACCCCATACTACAGATACGAACTCAAGTTGGCTTCGAACCAGTGTATTATATAAGTGAATATTAATTCTAGAGGACATAAATCCTTTCGTATTTCTTTTTATGAATCCAAGGATTTTGCGCAGCCTTCTTCACAGTTGCATTAATGTGTGCTTTGAATTTTAGTTGAGTGTCCATTATCACGCCCAGGTCTCGAATTTCATTTACTTGCTGAATTGTTCCTTCGCTAAGTCTATAAGCGGATGGTACTTTGTTTAATTTTCTGGTGAATTTGAATTTGCTATGTAGATATCCGTCTAGGTCGGCAGCAGTAGTGTGCAAACATTACTGTCTTTCGGTTTGAACAGTACTAATAGCTAGTATAATTACTGTGCATATGAGACTTAAGCCGATAGGTGTCCGGCAGAGTAGAATAGCACCTACCTTCCTACCGAGTAGTCGTAAGAGGCGACTAAGGTATTGTACGGGCAGCATTTATTCGAGTCCGTACTCGGAAATAATACGATAATATGCAATGCTGTCACTATACTGCTCACGTAAACGCAGTGAGAATAAGAATTTTTTGTCAAAATGGCGTCGACGTGGTTCGCCACTCATCACGTCTCGTTTCCCGCGAGGACAAAAAGTGACCTGCTTTTTTTTTTAGGACTGATGCTCACTGTTAGCCCGAAGGCTATTACAGCTTCGCCGGATTGAATGGTGGCATAGCGCTGAGGGCGCTTAGCCGAAACCTTTATTTATGGATGACTGGCGCAAGGGCCCCCGAGGGGGGACCTCGGCTTGGACCGTCATCCTGTTCGCGAGAGTAACAGACTCGAGGGTGCCCAAGGGGGCCGGCCTCGGCTCGGTCAGTTACTGCAATCGGGAGGGCAATATTACTACTACTATCATTACTAATACCATGATTATTATTACATAGGTTTACCACCAATTCGGAATACCGTTTCCGCTGGAGAAGAAATGGCGCAAGAAACTCCAGCGACGCTTCTGCTTATGACAGTAGTGCTAGGGGAGAACCGGCCTGAGATGCGGCGGTATCGCGAATAACTTTGTCTGATACGCCCACGCCGATGGCGGGGGCGGTATGATGGTGATAATGTGTGTTTGTGTAGTGTTGAGTAGAGCGCTTGGGCCCTAGTGGTCGCGTCGTCAGGGTCCTCGAGGACGTGCCTCGGTCTCTTTTTTCCGCGGGTCGAGTTTTGGTGTATCGCGAGGGGGTTGTATGTGGCGGCACTTACAACCAGTAGGTTGGGGTGCGTGGCGGCAGAGTCGAAGTATCGGCGAGAGGCCAACTTTAGATATTGGGCTATGGTAGGAAGCCCTAAATCGATATGAAGGTTAGCATTACGCACGAACCACGGTGCTCCCGTGGCTTTACGCATGAATCGATTTTGTATTACCTGAAGTCGGTGAATTTGACACGGGGAGGCATGCGCAAATACGGGGCTTGCGTATGTCATTATTGGCCGAATACAGGCTCTGTAAAGTGTAATTTTATTACGTAGGGACATTTTGCTATTTTTATTTAGTAACGGATGTAATCGGCCGAGGACGAACGCCGCTCGGTTCCTTACTCGGTTAATATGTGGACCGAAGCTGAGTCTCGAGTCTAATAGGACGCCTAAGTATTTGACTGCCTTTTCCCAGGGGATTGGACGATTGAATAACTCTATGGTGGGGAGATACGGCGTTATGCGCCACGAGAAGTACATGGCTGCACTTTTGATGGGGTTGACCTCGATCCTCCATTTCCGAAACCAGTTCCCGAGGGTTCGGGCTGCGGATTGGAGGCGTTTAGAGATAGTGTCTGGATTACGTCCAGACACATAGAGGCAGGTATCGTCTGCGAAGAGGGCGAGTTCGACGCCGCTGGTGTGCGGTATGTCGTTCGTGAAAAGGGTGTAGAGCACGGGACCTAGGACTGAGCCTTGTGGTACGCCGGCTAGGATGGGATGTGATTCGGATCGCACCCCCTCGACGCGGTAGCGGAAGGTTCGACTGCGTAAGGAATCTCGTATGATGAGTACGAGGCGATCTGGCACACCGAGTCCATATAACTTGTATATGAGCCCGTTGTGCCAGACCTTGTCGAACGCTTTCGCCACGTCGAAGAAGAGCGCTCCGGTATGAAGCCCGCGTATGAAGCGGGATTGAATGTGCTCCGTTATGCGGTGCACCTGCTGGGTACATGAGTGTTTGGCACGGAATCCAAACTGCTCGTGGACGGGGATCCCTCGAGACTGCATGAAGTCTCGTAAGCGGGCGAGAAGTAGGCGTTCGTATATCTTGCCTAAAGCCTTGAGGAGGCTTATAGGCCGATATGCGGTGGGATCGGACGGGTGTAAGTGACCTGCGTGTGTGCCGTCTGCCTCCTCCTTGAAAGACGTGACTGTATGTATGTGTATGTAAGTATGAAACTAGAGAACTGATGTCTCAGAATTACAAGCGCAGTGTGACAGGAATGTTCTGTGAGGCACAGCATTTGCTTTGAGCAGATGTCACATGTCAGACATCAGGTGAACAATATAAAAATATGTAGAAGTAGTGACAATGAATTCCATAAACTTTTAAACTTATAGAATTTACGCAAAAATGCAAAATCGGGGAATTTTAAACATTTTGTAATCAATCTAGTAATTTAAACAGGCTAGAAGCGACGACGAAATCTGTTATAATGACGTCATTCAACGTGGCAATGACAAATACACTCTGCCGAGTGGAAAGTACATCAATGTGATATTATGTAAATTGATAAATCACATTTCGTTACAGGAATTAAATTCTGAGAAATATTTGTTAAATTTTATTCATTTAATATCACTGAAGCAGATTAATTTAAATTAATGATTGTAACAATGTACGTTTTTAATGAGAGACAATTTTGCTTCATGGACGTCTTTAATTATACACTTTACTTGACATAATGTAATCTTATTAATATGTCGCGTGGGTTACAGTACATTATTTATATGACATTTATTGACGTATTTTCTAGTTACTCAAATGGCTGCTACATGGGTCATACTTGTGAACATGTACCGTTGGCGGAGGCTGGCTGATTGAATTAAAAAAAAATGACGTTGACAAATGATATTTATATTTTTCGCGTCGAAGAATTTACGTAAATACTTTTTATTTAAACTCAATCATCATCATCACTTCATCACTTTAGTGATTAGAGTACCTGATTTCTAGGCCACGGGCTCGAATCCCAGCCTGACCAAAACATGCAAAATGTTCAGGACATTCATTTTCTGATTGGCCCCGTGTCTCTGATACCTACCTCCGACGTTATTGCAATAATATTACGTCGGGTGCGGATAAGTAAAGACCAGCGAGTGAATTTGTACGTACACTTGTGGTGCTATAATATCTCATGCGCTAGTAGATAGCTTCGGACAGTATTTGTTGTTACCACGGTAACAACTTCCAAATACTGTCCGAAAAATAGGCCAGGGGGACATCACATAGAAACCAACTTTAGTTATATTATGTACATACTAAGTGCGTAGTCACGAGGACTACACCTAATTTCCAGTTATTGAGTTTTTTTTTTTTTTATTTCATAAAAGTGACGGAACTAGCAAAACGTTCACCTGATGGTAAGTGCAACGTCTGCCCATAACAAATGGTGTGTCACCCAGAAAATTACTGTGTGACACCACACTGCGCCCGTCACCCTGACACATCAGTTCTTAAGTCTCATATGCCCAGTGATTACGCTAGCTCACAGTGCCCTTCAAACCGAAACACAGTAATGCTTGCACACTACTGCTTCACGGCAGAATAACTGGCCCTGGGGTGGTACCTACCTAGATGGACTCCTGCATAGGAATCCTACCACCAGTGACCGACTCATGTCACATCATACCCAATTCAATACAACATCAAATATGATACTTTACCTCAGATATTCAAAAAACTTAGTTTCTTATACATTTCTAAGAAATGAGCATATTTAAACATTTAGCAGAAATAAGTCTAAGGAAGCCTAAATCATACAGGAAATACAATTTAATTACCGAACGTTAACTCGTGTATGCCGTGTGGTGGCGACCTAAGAGTAAGTTTGTTAGACGATACCCAAATTTTTATTCTTCTGTGAAAGATTTACCTCGGCGTTATGATTCGCGCCGAAAACATGACTTAGTCCAGTCATCGTCTAAATTAAAATTGCATAGTTCTGGCCCTTATTCCATGTCTATAAAAATATATAATAAATTACCGATTAACATATAAAACGAAAAAAAACTACAAAACATTTCAGAAAAAATTAAGAGCGTACCTAATAGAAAAAAGTTATTATAATATTGAAGAATATTTTGAAAAATGACTCAGATAGATGTCTGCCTCTCACATACATTCATTGCCACGCCCGACAGGGTACATGAATTTTATAATTTTACAATTTAATTTCATGTAAAGCAATCTAAATAAATAAATAAATAAATAAATCTACCACCGCGTCTTATCGCGTGGGTGTCGTAAAAGTCGACAGAGGGAAAATGAAAACCATGAGATGGGCAGCAGCGTCTTCCTGGAACTTCGGAAAAGGCCACTATTTTTTGTAAGAATGTATTGAAAAATCGCTGTTACATAGTTTATGGATAATAGAAGCAATCTTTAAATATTACAAACAAATATTTATAAATAATAATAAATAGCTGAAATGCTATATGTGAGAAATGTTAAATAATAAATCGTTAAACAAGTATAATAAAAAATTATATAATGTTTTATTTTATTATGTCTATTATATTGATCATGTACGTAATAAAAGTGGTGAATCAATATAATCAAATATTAATAAATAGCTTAAATCAATGATCAAATCTAAGCAAAAATCAAATGAAAATAATAAAAAAATAAATCGAAAAATAATGAAATATAAAGTGAAAGTCGTATAATAGAATGCATAAAAATAAAATGAATCCAAATATGTAACATTAATTATGAATAGCTGAAAGTTCAGACTATTAATATTCCTGAATGACATGTATTTCGAAGACATGTGCAGTGCGCCAACCCGCATTGGAGCAGCGTGGCAGATTCTTCGTAGCTCCAAAACCTTCTCAGAAATGAGAGACCTGTGTCCGAGCAGTGGGACATTTATAGGCTGAAACTTTACTTTTTTAATTTCTTTTTAATAGCATATTATCAGAGTTCGACATTAGGTAGGGGACGCCCTAGACCACCGACGAGTGAAATGGGGAATAGATTTGAGTAACTTTAATATTATAGGAATTTTATTCATTTTATAATTATTTCAATCATAGTTATTTTACAGTGAATCATATTTTTGTTAATTCATTTTAATTTTTTTTTTAAACAAATTTCTTTTCTTATGATTTTTTATGGAAGAGGGGGCAAACGAGCAGGCGGCTCGCCTGATGGTAAGTGATCGCCGCCGCCCATGAACATCTACAACACCAGAGGAATAACAGATGCGTTGCCGGCCTTTGAGAAAGGAATGAGTTCTTTTCTTGAAGGTATCTAAGTCGCATCGGTCCAGAAAAACCATTGGCGGCAGCAGACTCCATAAAGTGCTTGTGCGTGGCAGAAAATTGCGCGAAAATCGCACTGTGCTGGAATGCCAACCAACAAGGTGGTGACGATGGAATTTTGCGCTGTGCCGCAATGTAATAAGTAATATGTATATAAGTTTCAATTCTGTCACGTGTACCTGACTTGCACGCAATCCCCTTTTTTATTAATGTTACATAAGAAATTGTGAAATTCACTTTCACATGCGTGCAAGTCATAGGGTTAGATTTATTCAATCATTTTAATATTTATAAAAATATATTCTATTTCTATACTTGTTTAGCATGTTTGTATGTACGAGTATATTTAATATGTATATTAGTATATGTATGTATATATGTATTAATGTGTTTGTTTAGGTATGTAGAAATATATGTATATATGTTATCTATTATAAGTTATATATATTTATTGTTAAGTACAAAGACTTTTGTTTTCCTTTTTTGTCTGTCGTTTCTTCGCACACATCAGATATCCTCTTCACTCCAAGGTTTGCTGGAAAAAAACTCTTTTAGAGTTAAGCTCGCCTTTGTACATTAATTACTTATAATTAGGATTTAATGTTAATAACATAGTGTACATAAAGAATAAATAAATAAGTACCAATACCATTGCGGATCTAAAAATATTCTTACTATAGGAATCCTAAAACCTTCATCAGAATAGAAAATGAAAAAATTACTGGTAATAGAGGTTTGGATTTTACAATACGATCTTCAGGCTCTCTTCATAAAAATATTTAACTGTGAGCTTCGAGCTATTGGTTGTGCAAAAAAGTCTTGGTGTGTTATTTCGTTTCTTTAATTTTAAAGTTATAAGCTTAAAGTATGAACTATTAAACAGTACACTTTTTATAAACTATATACGAGTAACAAAACAGAAAATGCATCCCACTGTATATCAATGTACACGGCAGTGAGATAAAATCAGCGCATGTGGGCTTTAAACAAAAGCGAAGCCTGACAGCTACATTAGTTTGTACTGAATATTTTTCGCACGGATACAATATAAATAAGCGCTCTATTAGAATCTCAACGATACACAATTATTTATTTATTTATTTATTTATTTAACCTTTCATGCACAAGTGGTACATATGGCGGACTTAATGCCTAAAGGCATTCTCTACCAGTCAACCATGAGGCAAAGCAGAGAATAAACAATATGATGATAGGCGGTGCAGCTAACAATAAGAAGAAAATAAAATAATATGATTATAAATACATAAACAGATAAAATATAAATACACAACACTACATATACATACATACATATATATACATATTTATATAAATATACATACACACGAAACAGGAAAGAAAAATCAAACTAGTAATGATTTTTTAAAGTATTCCCGGACTTTATTTTTGAAAGCAAATTTGTTAGGAGCTTTTTTAATGTCAAGAGGTAAATCGTTCCAGAGTCTTATATACAATTAGTAGTTCACAAGTTTATTTTTAAAATAAGCTTAAAACAATAATACCGCAATATAGTGTGGATATTACTTATGTCGGTTTTAGTAATAGAATATTTATGTTTCAAATCCAACCATCATTTAAAACACGCACTAATACAAATAAGCACACGGACCCTTTTTTGTTTTATTATCTTTTTCATGGGGAAATGCCTAACACACTGACTCGCGCACACATATGCGTATAAACGCCTGCATGCAACCACGTAGGTACATACATACATACATAAGTAAGCACATATACACAATATCTCTTCAAAAATATGTTAATCCAACTTCCGGATTGCTGTAATTATTTAAAAAATAATTACAGCAGTCCTAAATAATTATTGACTACTTTATCTAAATCTGTCCTCGAGATTAATTTCTAAAATTAGGCTAGTAACATTAGGTATAGTACGCAAGTGACCTGGGTTCGATTCCCGGTGTCTTCACCACTAAAATTGTGAATTGCAATTTTAAGTGCTGATTTACCACGTGCTCGGCGATGAAGGAAAACATCGTGAGGAAATCTGCATGTCTGAGATGCTTCCTAGCTCCAAAGCCCTCTCAGAAATGAGAAGAGGCCTGTGCTCAGCAGTGGGACATTTATAGGCTGAAACTTTATTTTTTTTTAATGCTCGTGATATCTCTAATGTGGCGTTAATCAAGAACAGGAATTGCTGTTTGCGCAGATATTTATGACACTATAAATATCCTACGAAGACCACTAGATCTGGTAATAACCAGAAAATGAAGTTGTGGTAAATCACTACGATGTACGGTAGCGTAGACGTATGCTTAAATGACGGACTTGCGACTTAATTATGTAGTCTTTTTTCTCAAAGCTACCTCGGAAATGTCGGATACCGCTGTCTATCACATGATAAAAACAAATAAACATAAACATAAAAATATTAATTATGAACAGAAACGAGCCCAGTAACGAGCGACGGTTCTCTCTCAGGGCAAGTACTTATTTAGCCAATTTCGGCCCACCCTCCTGTGTTCTCTATAGCTAGAGGGGCACGCGGCCAACTACCTCGGTTACCCCAAAGGAGCCGAATCCAAAGAGACCTACTGTCAGAGAAGTATCTGCACCAGAATCTTCTTTTAACCATCCCTCTACCTTCTGTATTGAAGAAACTCCCGACCTCTGTGTCCAACATTAATTCGTCTACAATGATCACACAAGTCCCTCCCATCGCGACTTGTCGGCGAGAGCGACTTAGGGTTAGTCTGCCTCTACGCCGCCGTCTCCAAACGCGACGATGTTTTCGCCCTCGTAAAGGCAGTCAGGGATACCAGTGGTAAGCCCGAAGACAGAATTGCTACAGCTCTGCGGTACCAGCATGTAGTTAGCACCATAGTAAATTTCCAGGCTTAACGGCCTTACTGTTGCAGTCACTGCGACCCAACCGCGACTCTCGCACTCTTAACACACACACATGCACGATCATAATTCGCATACATATTAATCAATTGCGATACCGTCACGTATTCTTCAGGCTGGTTTTCTTCAACTTTAATTATGATTAGAAGCGTTACTGGAGTTTTTTGCGGAATTTCTTCTCCAGCATTTACGCATTCTGAATTTGTGGTTTTTTTTTTTATTCCATAAAAGTGACGGAACGAGCAAAACGTTCACCTGATGGTAAGTGCAACGTCTGCCCATAACAAATGCTGTGTTACCCATAAAATTACTGTGTGACACCACAATGCGCCCGTCACCCTAAGACATCAGTTCTTAAGTCTCATATGCCCAGTGATTACGCTAGCTCACAGTGCCCTTCAAACCGAAACACAGTAATGTTTGCACACTACTGCTTCACGGCAGAATAACTGGCCCTGGGGTGGTACCTACCTAGATGGATTCCTGCATAGGAATCCTACCACCAGTAGTGGTGAATGTACGAGTAGATGTTTTAAACGTCCCCACGATCGAAGTACCTGTTGGGGCCGTGGTTCGGCCCTCGGCCGCCCTCGAGTCAGCTACTTACGCGCACAGGATAACAGTCCAACGCAACGGCTTTGCGCTGGTTACCCATAATAAAGATTACGGCAAAGCGACCTCAGCGCTCGGTCACCTTTCAATCCATGCGAAGCTTGTTTTTGGCGTCAGAAATGTTTAAAACAGAAACGTTGACCTCAAAATAGTCCTTGGAATTTGAATTTGCTTGTACGGTGCAAGCAAAACGTACATTTTTTGCGGTCAGCAATATTAAGCGCCGCGTACAATCTTACCATATTTTAAAGACAGTTCACGACCAACCGCGGCCCCGTGTACATCAATATCATTATCATTTATGATTAGCACTTAATATTAATATCAATAAATTAGTAATCTAGCCAGAAACGGTATCTTATTATCAGCTATCAAATAAAAGCTTGTGTGGTCTAAACACCATACATCTTTTTGGTCCTTCGATATTTTTAACCAATTCGGGGCTACTTCCGCGCGTGTTAATAAATTGACAAAAAGGTTGCGTGTAAGTGTCTCCGAGACCTTTGGAGGCGTATTTAACTGATCTCCGTGACTTCGGCTTCATCGACATCAGCATTAACCAAATAAGATCTTTCATCATATTTTTCTTCACTATCAAACCGCTAATTATACCGGTTTGATAGTGAAGAAAAATATATAGAACCGCTAGTTATAGTAAACCAAATATCAAAATGGAAGGTCTACTAGCAACTCAAAATCAACTAATCAACGCCATTGAGCAGTTACATACTAATTTTAAGAAAGATGGCCAGGAATTTCTGGCAGGAGTTCCAGTCTAAACACATCCAATTCTGCGCAATGGAAAATACGGAAGATCCTTACTTCCTACAAAACAAGTACGAGCATGTTCGAAAGTTCTACAATCAGGTGCGAACGCACATAGATACCGCCTCATCAACCGTTCTTACCCAACATGAGCCATAACAGCCATCAACTTCAATCTTACGCTCAGCAACACCGTTAGCAACTGCGAGAGACCACTCAAGACCAGCCACTCCAATGGTGATGGGCAAGGTATATCAGAGGCTCAGCAGTCCCTTGGAAGAAATGGTTCGTAAACAGAGTAGCAATTTTAAGGCATTTTCAAAGATTACTGTCAAGCTGTTTTCCGAATTATACAAAAAAGTAAATCGTAATGAAAAATATTTTATTGAAAAAATGACTAGTTTCAAGAAAAAAAGAATTCCTTATAATAAGTATATAAAAATGTTCAAATAATCAGAATTAATATACCCTGTACCGTACAGAATTGTACGCAAAATGAAGATATACGCTGCATGTCTGAGGAATAAAAATATTATGGAAACGTAATGATTTGTTATATTTACGCGAAAATTAAACATTTAATAAAACTACTCCAACGGAATTCATCGCGTTTAATTTTTAACTATTTATAACCCGACGTTTCGAGTACCTTACAGCACCCATGGTCACGGGGGGACTGAGGTGACAGATGTCCCGATGTCATACTTAATCCGAGGTACCTTCTGCTTTTAATTATTATTTTTCGTCTGATCTACGCAAAATGAGCTTCCAGTGTCTTGAAGTCTTGCGGTGGTATGCTTGGTTTTTGATTTAATTTTGTTAATCATAGGATCCCAAGCCGGTTAGGCCATTAGGATGTTTTTTTTATTTCGGTGTTCTTTTGCAAGGATTTGTGGTCTATTAAATGTGATGTAATGGTTGGGGTGATCTAGAACATGGCCATATACTGCAGACTTCCTAGGGCTAGGAATTATGCAGTATGTGACCATGTCGGGTTATAAATAGTTTAAAATTAAACGCGATGAAATCCGTAAAAAAAATTAAAAGCTGAAGGTACTCCGGGTTAACTATGACATCAGGACATCTGTCACCTCAGTCCCCCCGTGACCATAGGTGCTGTAAAGCACTCGAAACGTCGGGTTATAAATAACAAAAATAAACGCGATATAATCCGTAAAATTAGTTTCATTTAAATGTGTAGTGTTCGCGTAAATATAAGAAATCATTATATAAACAATTCAATTTCATAGATTTTCTTGACAATTTTTTTTACCAACGAGCGCATGATTAATCAGCGATCTACAATTATCAATTTTACTGGGGTCAAGTCTCTTCTTGTACCAACAAAACAAGGCCCCTGATTATTAAACTAACTTAAAATTAACTTTTATAATGATGATGATGTTCTCCTGGCCGATTTGGACCACGGCGACAACTTCTGGATATTGTCGAGAGCTGTCAACTGCGCAGGAGATATTATAGTGCCACAAGTGGACGCGCAAACCCAAAGGCACTCACTCGTCCCAACCTACCCGCACCCGATGTAACGCTGATGCGATAACATCAGAGATAGGCTAGGAGGCAGTATCAGAAACACGGGGACAAATAACACAATCAGACTCGAAAACTAACTATTTGTATTTTAGCACCACTGTTGGCTTCGGCTGGGATTCGAACCCAGGACCTGCGGCGTAGAAGTCATGTTCTCAGACCACTAGGCCACGCGGTCGTCGAACTTGTATAACACGTAACTTGTAACATGAGCTTACTGTCCAGTGAGATATATACGGCCAACGAGTTGTTAGTTCAGCTTTGTTCCGGAACAGAGACGAATTTATTACGAATTTGCGCAACAGTGCGTTGCGGTGCAATCAAGCTCTCTCTTTGAAAACGTTTGTTCTTGTCATAGCTATGCAGTCAGTGTCATGTCCTCTATAACCCTGCCATCTTCTTCTACACTTTTTCATCACTTCTACAGTTTTTTTTATTTGTAAATACTATGATACAATAACATTGGATAAGGTCAGATGTGCTTTTTGTTAAATTATCATTGTTAGTAGATAATTATTACATATATATGTATTAAAACATGCAATATAATAACTTAGTATATTTGACACTATATAAAACTAAATTTTATGAGTTTCATCGTGAAGTTTATAGTAAAAATAAACGCGAGAAAATCCCTTTATGGCAGTCCATCTGAAGAGAGGATCTGCCCATAACAAATGCACAGCATTCACCACTCAGAACATTTCTGTATGGCACCACACTGCGCTCGTCACCATGAGAAAGAAGTTCTTAAGTCTCATATGCCCAGTGATCACAATGGCTCTCAGTGCCTTTTAGACCAAAACACAATAATATGTTAGGACACTACTGCTTCACGGCAGAATAACTGGCCTTGGGGTGGTACCTATCAAGACGGATGCCAGCATAGGAATCTAGCGTAGTCACTGAGAGCTAGCGTAATGACTGGGAATATGAGACTTAAAAACTGATGTCTCTGGGTGACGGGCGCGGTGTGGTGTCACACATAAATGTTCTGGGTGACACAACATTTGTTATGGGCAGACATTGCACTTACCATCCGGTGAACGTTTTGCTCGTTTCATCACATTATCAAATAAAAAAATAAAAAACTATAATAAGGCTGGTGAGTTTGTAGGTTTGTACGCGCTAATTTGTGTGTTCTCGTTCCGTCACTTTTATCAAATATATAAAAAATAAAAAAGTCACGTATAGTTTCCCTCCATAGTTGACAACAAATAGCTTGTTATAGTAACAATTTCTAAGTTAAAAGTTGTCACACTAATACCTCTACAGTATCGAGAGTGTATAAATTTCACATGCACAGCACAGCCTGACCCAAAAATGAACGATTTGTGTTTTAGCACAACCATTGGCTTCGGCTGGTATTCGAACCCATCCTCTTTTGTCCGAGATATTAAAGAATACAGACGTGTGTCCTCTGCTAAAAAGTATAATTAAACAAATCAAGAATACAGTGAACCCTATTCAGTAACACGGGGGATAAATAATAGATTATCTGCATATTTATTTGTAAAATATGTCAGACTTCTAAGCAAACCACAGTCTTGACGTGAAGCATTCGATGAGCCCCTTTAACTCCCGCGGGAGAACGAGATAGTGTCCATAATTGCTTTCCTCTTCACGCGGTTATATAATTTCTATGTGAAGATAGATCTACACGCATCGCTGCAAACATTTACCTGTGCTACGATTATCTACGGTTAGTACTTCGAGATCGCAACAGCTAGCTACGTGTATAACTACGACCACTACAGTTCAAAGTAGACATTGTTTATATAAAACTAAGTAATAAAAAATAAAAAAGAGAAAAGTACAATTATTGTGGAATTTTCAAACAGCTTTATAGAAACTGACATCTTAAAGGCGGTAAAAAATTTCAACATTAAAAATAAAGCAATTAAACTAAGCGAAACTGAATCCCGATGTCCCAATTCACATCTCAGACAATCTGACTCCTAAATCAGAAAGATTGTACTTTTTCTTAAGAGATATAAAAACTGCGAAAAACTATAAATACTGTTGGACAAATTATGGAAAGGTATATCTTCGGTTGAATGATAATTCACGCATTGTTCCTGTTACAAGTTAGTCCCAAATTAAACAATTGTCTAATAAATGAGTAACCTCCTGTATTGCGAAAATCGGCGGCACTCGGTGTTTTCTTTAAGTATTAGTAATTATTTTTTATTGTGTAAGACTTTCTACAGTAATAACACTTATCAAAATTGAATTTTTATACGCATTGTTCAGTTTTTTGTTTACTAACAATACTTTTTGCAAAAAATACACTCTTCAACACAAATACCCAAAACTCCCACACTCATGTTATCAACTCCCGCACACTTCACACTCTCACGCCCACATACTACAAACTTGCCCACATAGTGAGCTTATTTTCATTAAAGTCAACTTTATCCCTCACTAATATTATTGTAATGGATAAACCTAATAACTTTATTCAAGAATTAGACGCTGCAAACAATGTTAGTGGTGTTGAATGGAAAATTGTAGATTTACCAAAAAAAATGCCCGCAGACACTCCTTACCATTCGATCATAACACAAAATTTCAGAAGTGTCCACAAAGACTCAAATATTGACGTCCTAGATGCCAACTTTTGTATGCTTAACGTAGATAATGATATAATGGTTTTGACAGAATGCTGAATAAATCCTAAGAAGCCGTTACCATACAAACCTGACTATTAACCTATAATTCCACTACAAAAATAAACCAAAATTATGGGGTTGTACTTTTTATAAGAAGATATATAAAACATTCTGTAAAATAATAAATAAATACAAATTTAAATCCTAAAAATGTTATAGCTTTAATCGCGGTTCCAGATACATTACTGACCACACAAAATTACTAGTATATATCTATAATACAGTTATAACTCACAAAGCTCCGAGAACGAAAACTATTACTAACTATACTGCGGCTGTAAAAACATTGCAAACAAATATTACAACTGACCTAATAACAATACAAGACCCTCATATATTGACAATTAAACTAATTAATCTAATCACAGAATCCTATAAATGTAATACTGAAACCATTTTCATCCCAAATAGTAAAACAATTATTAAACCGTGGATTATTCACGCCTGGTATTAAAATATGTATTGAGAATAAAAACAACTTACAAAAAAAACTATTTAAAGACGAAACTAATGATATACTAAAAATAACATATCGTAGACATTAGAAATTATTGTAATAATTTGATAAAGAAATTAAAAAGGACATATGAAAGAGGACTTACTAGAGAAAGCTAAATTAAATAATAAAACATTATGGAATTGTATAAAAATATTACTAACTTAAATAAACAAAAATCTCTTTACTCTGAACTGATAAACCTAAAAAGTAATCCATTAGAATCAGCAGAACACGTGAATGATCATTTCATTAGTGTGGGTATTTACCCATCAGCCGAACAAAAAAAAAATTGATTCTTAGTGCTACAAATGAGCCGTGGTAGCTCAGGGGCTAGGCGCTCGCTTTAAATTTCATAGTACGCGAGTGACCTGGGTTCGATTCCCCGGTGCCGGCACCACTAAAATTGTTAATTGCAATTTTAAGTGCTGATTTACCACGTGCTCGGCGGTGAAGGAAAACATCGTGAGGAAACCTGCATGTCTGAGAACACACAACACAAAATACAAAATATTTCGAAGACATGTGAAGTCCGCCAACCTCGCATTGGAGCAGCGTGGCGGATTCTTCCTAGCTCCAAAAACCCTCTCAGAAATGAGAGGAGGCCTGTGCTCAGTAGTGGGACATTTATAGGCTGAAACTTTACTACAAATGATTATTTGGCAACTTTTCCTTCTCAATTAAATTCAATTGGAACAATTGATCCTGAGTCTTCTGAAATAGAATCAATCATTATGAATCTTAAATCTGACTCTGCAGCTGGTTGGGATAACATACCTTCCACATTTCTCAAAATGGCAAAAAACTAATTGGTCCATGTGATTATCCACCTCTCTGTTTCGATTCTTCGACACGGAATTTTTCCGCGACTTCTAAAAAGATCAATAATAATAAATCAATAAATATAAAAGGATGGAGACAGAGACAACTTACATAATTAATGACCAATTTATTGCCAACGTATTGCCAGTAATCGGTAAAGTAATAGAAAAAATAATCAACAAGCAACTTATCAACCGTGTGGTAGTGCCTTAAGAGTAGATCCTCCATCCACCCCCATCTTATCCCGTGGGTGTCTTAAAAGTCGACATAGGGGAAAATGAAAAAGATGGGTAGCAGCATCTTCCTGGAACGTCGGAATGAATAAACTGAGGTTGCCAACCCGCCTGCCAAGCAGTGGAAACTATGGCGAAATTCCCCCAAACTTAGAGTTACAAACTGTGGCAATCATTGGGGGAGGCTGATGTTCAGCAGTGGACTAGATAGGCTGAAAAGATGATGATGATGATGATGACTTAAGAAAAATCTTAATACATATCACATACTGTCTAACTCTCAGTACGGTTTTCGAGATTCGTACGAAAGATGCCATTCTAGACCTTAAAAAACCTTTTAAAATATAACCCAATACGAGTATATTGATGATAAAAGGAAAACATTATGCATATTTGAAGATTTAAAAAAAGCGTTTGATACAGTCTCTATCGCGATTCTTCTTCGTAAACTAGGAAAGGTGGGTGTTAGGGGTAATCTTTTTAACCTTACTAACGAACTATCTTAACGAGACGGAAAATGGCCTTACTTTGACCGCTCATAGTTGTATAATCAATAACACCGATAAATGCAACTGTCCTCAATCAGAAAGGGTTACCTTCACTAAATATCTGGACATTAGTCTGGACCAAAATCTTACGTGGTACCTCCATCTTGAGGTGGTTGCAAATAGGGCTAGGAAATTTATCGGGCTATTTAGATACCTACGAAATATATCTGATAAAAAACTACTCACTTATATTTACACAACTCTGGGTTAGTCTATTCTATCATATTGTTTAACAATTTTGGGGTGGTACATTCAAAACTAAATTTATTAGCATATATTTATTAGAGTCTTTAGTGACACAGACGTACTGATGATTAGACGATAACATGTATTAAAAAGTATTCTTAAAATTCATAACACTATCTCAGTAGACCCTAACAACATCCTCAATAAAAGAAAACCGTATACAGTCATAAATAAAAATATGGTAAGAACTGCATTTGCGGCAAAGCAATTTTCTACAATTAATTAAATTGTACAACAGAATTAATAGAATTCATAAAATCTACACTATGAATTATCGTGAATGTAAAAAAGTTTTGTCAACGTGGTTAAAAACTTTAACTTACGAAGAAACCGAAAACATATTTAGATGAATGATCTTACTGTCTAAATACAGAAAAATTCTCACAATATATAAGTGAAACAAGCAATATAACTTAATATAGTAATACGGGTATACTGTGACACATGTTCATACCGTTACACTTATAACTCTCTCTAACATACACACATACACACGCGCGCGCGCGAATGCACGCACTCACACTGTCACAAACATCTACACAGACTTTAGTATAAAAACTAATTATTAGTATGTATGTCACCTATACTTACCGTTTAAAGACAAGTGTATACGATAAATCGGAAGAGCAGGCCTGCCCTAAAACAGTTTTTTTTAATGAAAAAGGGTAGTCCCAACCCTAGTTATTTATGTACTTCTTATGTAATAAAGAATTTTTAATAATGTTTTCTTTTATTTACGCGAATATTACACATTTAAATAAAACTACTTTTTACGGATTTTATCGCGTTTAATTTAGAACAATTTAACCCATGGTTGGGTTAAAAATAGTTCTAAATTAAACGCGATAAAATCCGTAAAAAGTAGTTTTATTTAAAAAAATTTAAATTTAAATTTTTCAATTTTAAATTTTTGAATCCAGAACCGGAGGCGTTCAGGTACTCTTAACTAGGAGTTAACTCTAACCTAATACTAGGCCACGCGGTCATCAAATTTATGTTTGTAGTTTCATTCTTGCGACAAATACTTTATGCGAAAGTTTCTTGACAAAAGAAACATTCAAAGAAAAGAGAACTTTCATGAAACTAACTTGCGCACTGTGTTATGCACTCATTGACACTTAACGTAAGTAAAGCAAAACAAAATAAAAAGAGAGAAAGAGAAAGAAAACAACCTTGTCCGTTGCTACGCTCTATTCCTCATAGATTAAATAATAAACAAATAACAATAAGAAGTCATAAAATATATATTGGATTGTAGCAACAAAAATGACTCGACACAGCATTATACTACAGCAAAATTGGAGCAGCGCTGTTATTCTGTCGGTGGCACTGATATCGAACCTACTAGCAGCTATTCAGACAATTATCAGTTTAATGCATTGTTTCAAGAAAAAAAAAATACGAAAAATCTATGCTACATTGACCAATATTTAAGTTGTGTTTTTAATCTGTACTGTCATAATTTTTAACAAAGTACAGAAAAACAATAAAATAATAGATAAAATTAAAGGACTATTTAGTTTTAAAAAAAAACAAGCACTTACTTTGTATTTTCGGTAAACTTCGTAACGAGTAGTGGAGCTGAGAGGGGGTATGTGGACGGTGGAGAAATTACCCTCTTAAACTTACCCGGCGCGGAGATGTATATATTTAAACTTATGTATATTTGTTGTTGTTGGGTGAGTTATGTTTTTTTGTAACCTTACTGTTTCTTATCTAAATCTTACTTTCTGACCTTCTTAGAGTGAAGGAATTGGCCTCGAAATTACGACCTTGACTTCTTGGTCAAAGTTGGACCTAGTTTGTCGGACAGGTTGTCCTTGGTACATACTGGTCGAAGCCGTCGAGCGTAGTTTTGCCTATATCAACCGGTATAGTTGTGATAGAGATGTTAGACATGACCCGACAGACAGATCCTTGGCAAAGACCCTGGAGCCTTGGTTTCGCTCTATTGCTTCTTGAAGTTGCGTAGATCGCGCCGCATACATTGGCAGATCTGTTTGCTCAGTTGTCGACATGCTGACGCGTGTCAGTTGAGGACTGCAGCTTCATTTGACGCCTAGCCTTCATGTGACTGAGTGTGTGGTTGGAGAGCTTCTGAATCTTTGTGCGGCGGGTCTCGTAAAACTTTGCTCCCACTGCAAGGACAGTTTCCACTAGCCTTTCGTTCTAACGTCAACTGTAACGCAATTATCCAGGCACAGAGAACGATTATGCAATTCGAGATAGAAGCCTAGAGGGTTTTTGATAAGGGCACGAGATGAATGCAGCGTAGACTCCAATAGAGAGACCTTTCCAGCTTACGTTCAAGTCCATTGTGCCTCTTACCATCCGGTTTTAACCTTAGCGATCACAGAGACATCATTGAATAGCTGTCATTCGGTCGTCGTGATCAAGTTGATCTAATTTTTAGAAACGTCCGGGCTCATCACGGTCCACTTTCTGTAGGGCCGCTTCTGGAAGAAGGAGTTTATCATAAAGAGTGCTCCCTTGCCAGCCAGTGTAAAGCCAAGGTTCCCGGTGCCAGCGACGCGGACTCTTCCCGGTTCCATAATCCTTTTGGAAATGAGAGGAGGTAGCTGCTCGGCGAAAAGACATTTATAGACAGTATCATTCATTGCTTACTAGCTATTTTATGTGACAATAAACTATAAGCATTGTTAAGAGAAGTTACCTCCTGTGATTAGGGAAAACACATAAAAAATTGGTAAGCCGAAAGGGATAACACTGATCGATTGTTTCTACGCAAATATTTATAATATTGCTTTTCTAAACTGATCTCTACAACAAGTTGTGTACGTAAAATATTATTCAAACGAAGATAAATTATATAATTTTTGGAATTACCATAAAAAAATACAGGTCGCCGTGTGGTAGCAGCCTAAGATAATCTACCTCCCCATCAAAAAAAGTCGACAGAGGGAAATTAAAACCAGGAGATAGGCAGCAGCATCTTCCGTGTAAAATCTGAATAAATAAACTGCGATTGCAAACTCGCCTGCCAAGCGTGGCAACTATGGAAAAATCCCTCCAATAAGAGAGCTACAAACTTTTGTGGCTACTTACTTGTCTATGGGGGGAGGCCTATGTTCAGCAGTGGACTTGTTATAGACTGAAACGACTACGACGAAATACAGGTCGTAATGTACAAAAATCCATAAAGAGGGGTTGGGCATTGCTAGTTACTCTGCCGTCAAGCAGTAGTGTGCAAACATTACTTACTTTGTATTATATATTTTACTACCTAGCAATACCAGTTTGATTGGTATTGCTAGGTAGTAAAATCACTGGGTAGAGATATGGAGACTTTATAACCGATTTTTCGGGGTGATCAGCGCAATGTGTCACACAGAAATTAATGTCCTGGGTGACACAGAATTTGTTATTTTTTGTTGTACTCACTATCATATAAACGATTTGCTAATATCGTCATTTAATTCCATAAAAACTGTATATTTTTATGTATTTATTTGTGTACTGTATGTTTTAAAAGTTATAAACTCGTTAAAGGTTTCGCCTTTTTTTTACACAAAATATTAACTGGGATATTTTCCGTTTTATTTTGCTAGTGCTTGACCGCAATCTCACTTAATGTTAAGTGGCGATGAGGCCCAGCACGACGAGCACGTTAGTTTCATAAAAGCCCACTTTTGTTTCTTTGAATTTAGCCTTTTCAAACAACTTATGCGTGAAAAACGTTTAAAGCGAGAACGATTCCTCGAGTGTAGAGTTGGTATGATAGAATTTTAATAAGGTTTTTCCTAATTAAGCGAAGTGGCCCTATTGAGGCAAGTGAGTTTAATCATCCAATCCTAGTGAAACTCACCTTCACTGGACGCAATGC
The DNA here is from genome assembly GCA_019845155.1 of Luehdorfia chinensis. Classification (NCBI taxonomy): domain Eukaryota; kingdom Metazoa; phylum Arthropoda; class Insecta; order Lepidoptera; family Papilionidae; genus Luehdorfia; species Luehdorfia chinensis. The sequence goes on from JAHVAK010000573.1 coordinate 2,040,240, forward strand.
GGTGATCGATTATTTTGGCCACTATCACACGGGTTTTACGCTTATTGAATATGATCTCTAAATTATCCGTCGAAAGTTAAAGACTTTGGATAGTTCATTAAGTCTGAAGAGACGGCAGCAAGGAAGCTGGGAATTAATAGATGGGTTGTAATCCTGTACAATACACAGATCTAGTTACTTTTAGAGTTCTGCTACCACATATGAACTGGTGCTGCCAAATATCAATTAGCAACTTTGGACTCGGTGGAGAGCTGTACCAAAAGTCTTATCGGTGTCTGATAGGTTGACAAAAATAGCACCTACCTGCTTGCTACCAAGGTGTCGTAAAAGGCCATAATATACAATGCTGTCACTATAGTGCTCGTAGGAACGCAATGGAAAGTAAAAAAATGTTAACTTGTACCATAATGGTGGTTACGTGGTTCGCCACCCGTCACGTCTCGTTTTCCGCGAGGGCGAAATGTGGGCTACGTGAGTGGCCTCTGCCTACCCCTTATATGGGACAATAGCGTGACTATGTGTAAGGAAATAATTTACCTGCATCAATCATTACGTCTGATTGTAATATGAAGGTTTCCAAGATGAGCGAATAGAATTTTACTAAGCTAGTTACATAGTTGAGAAGATACATCGTCACTTACCATCTCTGGTGGGATCGTTGTACGTGTTGCTTCCCACAATTATTAAATCAATGCTAATGATTTGATTGAGGACACGCGGTAAGTTTGCTGATTTAATTTGAATTAGTGCTGAGTCTGGAAAAATAAGTGACTTTTTTTTTGCATACTCTGCTCATTTAATGTCGGTAACCCTGCACCCACATTTACGTCACTCGGTACTGACTTGAATGTATCATGTAACATGATGTTAAGTTTTCCATTGCAATGCGACTTCATTTTTCTGAATAAAAAAAAATTCTTTGTGATCATGTAAGCAGTTTTTGCGTATGTTATATTATACATATTCACTGATTTCCGTTTAATTTCCGGCCTAGATTCTAGAAATATTTTTCAATGAAATAAACCGTGACTGTCTTTGCAGAATGGACAGTTTTGACTACTTTGAATGTTTTTTGTAGAGTTATTGTTGCTCCCGATTGCAGTAACTGACCGAGCCGAGGCCAGCCTCCTTGGGCAGCCTCGAGTCAGTTACTCTCGCGCACAGAATGACGGTTCAAGCCGAGGTCCCTTCCCATCATCGCGCATCGCGCATTTACGTACCATTTTTTCTAATTTGCTGATGTTTCCTCACGACGTACTTGCCGTCGGTAAAAGTTGGTTCTGATCATTGTCATCTGATGCATCTAAAGTATGTTTTTGAAATGTCTCCTTTACCGCAAATTGAGGGCTTAAGGGAACTTTCTCAGACTCAGTTGTATTGTAAGGCCTCTGTTTCCTTATAAAACTTCATGGTTTTTGGAAATAAAACTGCTTTGGGTACGATCAGTAAAAATCCAAGATGGAATTCAGTGTAGCGTTTCGAATGTGATGCGAAGAGGATGCAAAATAGGTACATGGCCAGAAAAAGAACAATGTGACATTTAATGTAAGGCGAAAAGGACGCAAAACAGGGAACGAATCCAGCGAGACGTTTTAAATAAACTGAATCTGTTATGAAAGAGACGGAAAAAAATAATAATAATCAACGTTATTACATTTTAGCTTATCACTAGTCCACTGCTGAACATAGGCCTCCCCAAGTTTATTTATTGTGATGTTCCAGAAAGATGCCGCTGCCTATCTCCGGATTTCTCCTTCTTCCGGATGGGATGGGGTGGTAGACTCTGTTAAGCCACCACCATACGTCACCAAATTTTAAAAATAAATTTTCCCTGGAATCTAGACATTATTGTGTTTACTTGTCTACCGAAGACATATAAACATATAAACACCGAAGACATTGACTATTGTTTCATTATTAACTTTTTTTTTAGTTTACAGTTTCAAATCAGCAGACAACAATTTTTAGTTTCTTTAAAATTCAATAAACCTAATGTATGTAGTTATCAGATACCGAACATCAGAAATGCAAGTATAGTCACAACACACCATAAACCGAATGCTGATTATTTGCGTGTTGTACAAATATTGACCCTGATGGGACTGCAACGCATAATGAACGACTAAGCTGGCAGGTATGCTGAACGCACTGCTATACGCGCAATGAATATAAAATGATGTCATCCTCCTGGCCGATTTTATTAACTGTCTTACGAGAACTCTATACTTACTTTTATTTAATCGAAATTATTGTCGAAAATTAGCGATAAAATCATACACCGTTTATTATTGTAAGCAGTTAAAAAACGCGAACATTTAACTAGATAAAAAAGGACCATTAATCGCAGCTAAAGGAAAGCTGTTCAAGAAAAGATCTAGCTACGCTAGTGTTCCCGGTGCGGTATAATCTGGACGTCTGCTAGTCACTTGGTCGTGCGTACTTCCGTAACTACTACAATTAATTTTAAAAAAACCTTTTTAAAAGAATTTTCTTATCTAGTTATTTAATTTTCTGATCCGCTGGGCACGCGACATTATCGATCACTTATGAAAGTAAATCATTTTTTAAAAGGATTACGACATATATTAGAAGTTCTTTCATTTTATAAGTTTCATTACTTCATCATCATCATCACTTCAGCCTATCATTAGTTCACTGCTGAACATACGCCTCCCCAAAAGATTGTCACAAAAGTTTGTAGCTCTCGTTTTGGGGGAATTCGCAGTTGCCACTCTTGGCAGGCGGATTGGCAGTTTATTTATTCATCTTCCCTGTGTCGACTTTTACGACGCCAACGGAATGAGACGGTGTGGTAGATTCTTTTAAGCCGCCACCACACGGCGACTTATCTATTCTAATATATAAAATTCTTCGTATGTATATTTAAAAGGAATTAAGTCAAAATCTTTTGTTAGATTTATATGAAACTTTATTCAACTATTCCTTATGATTCCAGAAGTGCTACAGACTGTTTCGTTCATTTTTTTTAATGTATTGTAGTAGGGAGCTGGTAAAAATGAATTGGTGGATGAAAAAGTTCTTAACGGGTTGCCTCAACAACGGGGTCTGATTTGCACTTGTCTTTGTAAAATCAATGACTTGTCATCTCAATTAATAGAGCAAAATGAACGTAAACGGCGCATCTATCTAAAAGTACGTTTTGAAGGAAGCTTGGCACAATAATTTACGAAATATTTTAATCTGATCTCGACAAAACCAACATAATTTTTCAAAGCCACAAGTGTCGGGGTGCTATCGGCACTGAAGTGACGCCGTGGCGTTGCCTGCAGCGTCGTTGTTCGTTTTCGTTTTAGTTTTCTATTGTGTACGATGGGTTATTAAGGTAATTATTTCTTATATTTACGCGAATATTATACATTTCATTAACTTAATAAGACCTAAAATAATAACTAAAACGTACCCCGGGCGACCTCGAGTGGGTGTCGTAAAAGTCAAGAGGGAAAAGAAGTCCGTTATCATGGGTGCTGGAACGTCGGGTTATAAAAAGTTAAGAATTAAACGCGATGGAATCCGTCCGAAAATTAGTTTTATTAAATGGATTACTAAGGTTCTTTAAGACCAGCATCAGTGCATTTACTCGAGAGCATTCGATGACGAGGTGCAAATGTGTTTCACAATTACGGAAAGGTTTTCTCTTATTATACAATCTTTTTTATTTTTAAATAAAGATACTCGTATAAAACGGAGACTGGATCTTCGGATGACGAACTTAAAATGTGTGCACATCCTTACAAATGGATGCCAGAAATTCAATAATACCAAAATACTAATAGCAAGAGAGCCGTGGTACCTAAGGGACAAAGCGCTTGCCTTATTTCATAGTACGTGAGTGACCTGAGTTCGATTGCCAGAGCTGGCACTTGTAATACGGTTCTGTAATTTTTCAGCGCCGATTTAACGGTGCTGAACGGTGAACTGTTGTGGATGATTAAGAGGATCTACCACTCCATCTCATTCGGGAGATGGGCAGCAGCATCTTCCTGGAACATCTCAATAAATAAACTGCGTTTACCAACCCGCCTGCCAAGCCTGCCGCCTGGCAACCATTGCGAAATCCTCTAAAATGAGAGCTACAAACTTTTGTGGCAAACTATGAGTGAGGCCTATGTTCAGCAGTGGAGTGATAGGCTGGAATTATGATGAACGGTGAAGGAAAACATCATGCAGAAACCCGCATGACTGAGGAATAAAAATATTTCGAGGACATGTGAGATCCACCATTCCGCAGTTGCGGAGTTCCCGCAGCTACAAAGGCCACTCAAAATGAGATGAAGCATGTGCTCAGCTGTAGATTTTTTTTAGTCTGGTTCTTCACATTTTACCAACTGTAAGTATTTTTTTTTAGTATTAAACGAGGACTAACAGTACTTCCTAATGTTAAAGTCACATCTGTTTGTTTGGAATTTGGGGGCACGGCAGTGCTCCCACCTAAGTCGAGCACACAAATAATGCGGGCACGGCCGTAACTTTTTTCGAAGCTACTCGCGGAACTTTTCTTATTACTTTTGCTGTGCAATTGATATTTTTTATACAAACAAACATGTGTATTAATAAGGGACTCAAAATATTGGTAATTAAATAAGAAATGTACTTAATTGCTAAAAATTGTTAAATTGGTGATTCGATGAAAATAAACTCACACACTTCGCCATGTATGGGATCTCACACCTTTACAGTATAACGGCTTCCATGCGAGGCTAGGCATATGTTTTTTAAATTGTAATGTTTTTGATGGGATTATTTTTTCAAATATCTATTCACTTTATAGCTTGTAATTTAGCTCCAAGAATAAAATATCCCGTCAGGGTCTAAAGTCGGAAGTCAAGGGACTGAATAAGTGACTTGTTGGGAAAGAGTAACAAGAAATCGCCGCAGGGACGAATATTTGGTGAAAATATTGAATTGTGAACTTTGACGCGTTTATTGTTAAAACAGAAAGGGAAAAATCTTTAGGTAAGTTCAATGTTTTAAGATAAGTAATTTTTATCTAAGAAGATTAATTATACAGTTTAATTAAAGGGTGTATTTGTTTAAAAGGCGGACTCTACCAGTCTACCTTCGGGTCGAGCAGAGAAGATGTAGTGGGTGCCAAGATCAAACAAAAAAAAGAAATAACCACAGTAATCTACAAAAATAGTACTAATATTTGGGCGGTGCTCTTCAAAATTAGATAATTAAATTAGACACCATTCTATATTTTGCATGCGGAATTTAAAAAAATTAACTTTCTTCCCTTCATTATAATGGATTGCCGCAAAGTAATGCCTAATTTTATTAACTAAATCTACGTGTTATATTTTATAATCACTTAAAATGAGCTCATGACTGTTTCCCATTTTCAATGTTATTAATTAAAAAAATTTGCTTCCTATTACGACTCTTCTCAGAAACAGTCTATATTTTCAGAGTACATTAAATATTCTCTTTAAACGATCTTATTTAACCAAACAGCGATTCGAAAAGTTACATCTTCATTCTTCTGTTTAAGAAGTTAATTTATCGCTAAAGCAAGAAAAGTTGAGAGTTTAAAATTATTTGTACGCTGAACTATAAGTAGAAGTTTTAAATGGAATAGCGAGCAAAGAAAGAATTTTTGAGCAACGTAATATATAGGTCAGCTTCGACGGGACGCGATCGCGCTCTGACAAAACTAGTGCACAGGTAAGTGAGAGGAACCCTTGATTCCTATCGATCATCCAAGAGCAAATACATACATCCACGCCTTTTTCCCATATAAGGGGTAGGCAGATCCCTACGAACATCTAAGTCTTTAGAAATGACAATGTTCCTTCATCCGATCCTCTATTGACGATAGATGTATTTAAAAGTAATAATAAGATCATTATTCCCCTTATATTTATCCAAATAACAGTGCAAAATTTCTGAACCAAATAAAGTTTCTAATCATTGTAATTTTAAACATTTATTCTTGATATTGTTAACTTACTCCTTTGTCTGTCTCTCAGGAATTAAATTAATTCTGTTACATTCTCTCAAATTGATGACCTAGAAAATCGAATCTTAAAGTATTCACGCCAAGTTAAATGTCAAGTCACCTATAAGTTAATTGTTGAATTATACAAGCTATTTTCCAAAAACTATCGAGAAGACAAAAGAAGCACAGTTGTATAATAAAACTGTTTAAGAAATAACTTGATGAGCCGGATATTACCTACACGCATGTATGGGATTAACGAAAACAAGTAAGTAAGTGTGCTACTGCTTTTCGGTTTGAAGGGCACTGAGAGCCGGCGTAATCACTGGGCATCAGGTCACAGGCGGACGGGTGCGGCGTGGTGACACAGAAATGTTCTGGGTGACACAGTATTTGTTATGGCCGGGCGTTTCACTTACCATCAGGTGAACGCTTTGCTCGTTTCGTCACTTTTTGTTCGTCACGTTTCGTCACGTTGTCTCAAATAAAATGAAATGAAAAGAAAATGATTTATTCTTATTTATTGTTTTATTTAGATCTTGATTGGTTCCTTTACAATAAAAGGATACAAAGGGCTGACTTAATGCCTTTAGGCATTTTCTCCCAGTCAACCCATGGAGTAATGAGATTTCGATGAGGTGTAGCAATAAAGAAAAGCAGAGAACAAAAGAAAGAGGAAAAAAACCTAAGGAACTCATAAATAAGTATAATATAAATATTTATTTATTCATTTATTTGGAAAACAGTAAATGAAATTTTCGACATCATGTTAAATAACTGTTATTGTAAAGTCTCGACTTGAATTGTAGAAAACGTAAGAAACGCATTGCACTCTTTCAATCCTATCAATGTAAGTAATTTTATAATTTGGATTCCACACTTGTGAACCCTTGTGCTTCGTACTCCAAATAACTGCGCACAAAGGCGCAATAGAGTATCTTATAAGTTTTAACGCTTTGGAAATCCATTGACAATCTCAATATGAACTCAAGCGCTTTGCTAGCCCTTTTAATGATATTATTAATGTGAATATCGAAAAGTAATTTCGAGTCAAAACTCACACCAAGATCTTTTACTAGTTGTACTCGATTTATAACTTTGTTTTGTAATTTGTAGCTAAAGATAATGGGGTCAGGTTTACTGGTCAAAATAAGAACAAAACACTTGGAGACATTTAAATCAAGTTTATTGCGTTGATAATACCTTAGAAGTTCATTGAGATTCTGTGGGAGGCCGAGATAGATTGAGAAATGGGAGATTGGGCATAGAATTTTTAAATCATCAGCATAAAGAATTGTTTTAGAGTACGTGAAACAGGTCTCTATATCATTGACAAAAATAACAAACAGCAGTAGACCCTAAAGGGATCCCTGGGGAATACCAGATGAATTTTCACATATACTAATCTATAACACATTTACTAAATATAAAATTTAGGACTACTGTTTGACGATTCTCAATGTATGACTTAAACCACCTGAACAAGTCACCCCTGATGCCTACCTTGAGCAGCTTACATAAAATAATAAAATGATCTAACCGATCGAACGCCTTGCTATAGTCAGTATACACAACATCGACTTGTGATGGTTCAGACATGACTTCAATTAAGAAGTACTTATAAAAAAGCCGTGCTGACAATAACTAAGAGTATGTTCGATTCTGTGATATACCGACGAGTAAACAATTCTATCAAAAATCTTAGCAAATAAGCAAAGCTTAGATATATACCTGTAGTTCTCCACATTATCTTTGGAGCCTTTTTTGTATAGGGGGTGATGAATGCTGATTTCCGTGTAAGGGGTAGTACTCTTTCCTAAAGGAAACGTTTGAATATTATAGTCAGCGGTAAAGACAAACTTTTAGCACACACGGTTATAAGCCTAGCTGGTATACCATCGGGTCCCGCAGATTTATGTAGATTTAAAAAAACATGTTGCAAATATCGTCACCTTGGTTAGGTATTCTGTGTCCATATGTCATCGTTAAATCATTAGCATGTGACATTTGTTTTGACTTTACGAAAATCCAAAAAGCTCGGGGTGATTTTTATTCTGCCACGAAGAAGATAAGTTAATAACTGATATCTTAGGACGACGAGCGCATTGTAGTGCAACACAGAAATATCTTTGGTGACATGGTATTTGTAATATGCAGACGTTGCACTACCCATCAAGTAAACGACTGGTTCGTCTCGTTACTTTCTTTCATATTTTTTTTACAAATTGTTAAAAGCCGTATCGTTTAAGAACATACATTTTTTATCTATGCCACCATTTTTTACAGGATCGCTCAAGCAGTTATGGCATGCAGTGTTAGTGACGAATAAGCAAATTCGTACTTTGATACAAGATGCAAATTAATACGCTTCAAACGAGCGTCGACTGTTATTATACAGACTGTTCAGGTATACGTCGTGCTTTAACGACTACTTCGGCTCGTTCCGTGTTTAGCTCGCTCTAATCTAACGGCGAATATTTATGCAAATACGTCGGTACATATTACACTTCCATTAATTACAGGTACAAATAAACCTGAAGTAGCTGTTTCCAATATTGTTCGTTGTTATATATTACTGATTGGCACAATTGCGCGATTTGCTTCTGCGATATACAGGTTGCGAATTAGAGTCAAGCGGCAGACAAATGATGAGGTGATAATGTCCTTTTTTTATTTATTTGCTGCTTTAATTCAGAGTGAGTACAATCGAGAATATTTTTTTTTTATTTATTTAAACTTTTATGCACTTAAGTTGTACATATGGCGGACTTAATGCCATAAGGCATTCTCTCCCAGTCAACCATAAGGCTAAGCAGAGATAAACATATGATAGGCGGTGCAGCAAATATTAAAAAGAAAAAAAAAACAACATGAGAAAAAATATATATACATAGATAGCAATACAATATACGTAATTATATCAATACAAACACATTCAAATATACATACATATACATATATATATAACAGTATATATTTAACATTTACATAATGTAGGACTACAGAAACAAAAAGGCATCCGACTCAGCATTAAGCTGCTGTAGATATACATAGATAGCAATACAATATACGTAATTATATCAATACAAACACATTCAAATATACATACATATACATATATATATAACAGTATATATTTAACATTTACATAATGTAGGACTACAGAAACAAAAAGGCATCCGACTCAGCATTAAGCTGCTGTAGAATAGCTCTTATTCTGTCGGTGCCCTAAACCATGCACGGCGACAACTTCTAAATACTGTTATACGCCTGTGTATACGCCACACGGCCTTCAAAAATATCATCCTCTGGGTGTTCTTATGGCTTTACCAGCCATAAGGACACCCAGAGTTTATTATAGTACAGGGCCCGAGCGCTTGCCTTAAATTTTTCTGGAACTGAAATGCTGATTTACCACGTGCTCAGCCGTGAAGGAAGACATTGTGAGAAATCCCACATGTCTGAAGTATAAATATATCTAGAAGACATGTGAACTCTTCCAAATATTCAACCCGCCAACCCGCATCGGAGCAGCGTGGCGGACTCTTCCGGCTCAAAATCCACTCAATAATGGAGCCTGTGATTTTAAGTGTAACGACAAGGTAAAGGTCCGGACAATGTTGTCAGTTAGAGATAAGTGATCAATCAATATAAATGTGTTTCTTTCTTTCTTTCTTTATTGATCACTACACGTGTGGTGGCGGCTTAAGAGAATCTGCCACCATGTCTCATCCCGTGGGTGTCGGAAAATTCGACAGAGGGAAAATAGAAAACCAGGAGATTGGCAGCAGCATCTTCCAGGAACATCTGAATAAATAACTGCCTGTCAATCGTGGTAACTATGGCAAAATTACCCCAAAATCAGAGCTACAAACTATTGTGGCAATCTGTGGGGGAGGCCTATGTTCAGCAGTGGACTAGTGATAGGCTGAAATGATGATGATGAATATAGATTACAAACATCTTTAATTTATCGATTGCGCAAATTTGTTGTCGAGTTTGTTGTAATTACTTATGGAGTCTCATCCGCAAAAAAGAGATTAAACTTATCGTCCCGACAACTGCTGATAACTCTTATAAAATCGAAAGGATCATTTAACTCGGATTTGTTGAACGGTCGGCTTGTAAAAGCTTAATCTTAAGCCTAGATTATTTCATAACCCCAAGATCTTTCATTACTAGAAGCACAAATTTGTAATAAAAACTATTTTCTAAAAGAGGCGATATTACAAAATCGCAGGACAGACATCGTAAACGGCAGCCTGATATTAAATAATATAAAATAAGTAATTTTCAGTTATTGTTTATTTACGATCCGTGGTAACTTAGGGGCCGGGTGTTCGCCTTAAATTGTCATAGTTCGCGAGTGACCCGAGTTCGATGCCGGCACCTCTTACTTTGTTCCACAACTTTACGTGCTGATTTACCACGTGCTCAGCGGTGAAGGAAAACATCGAGACATTTATAGGCTGTTAAATTTATTATTTTGATAATTTAAGAAAGTTATTCCATGCTGTATAAAAAATTCTCACAGCTATGCCCATTACAGAACTTAAATAAGTATAGCGTACGATCCCGGCTCAATACGTCAAAGATAACTGAACCCGAACAATAGCGGGTGTTAAATAACAATAGCCATTTGCATTAATAAATTATTCATGAAAATTTTGTCGCTTTACAATAAAACATGGTTCTTGATTCTTGCGTAATTAATTTTATTTTTACGAGTGAGACCGAACGATATTTTCTCAAAATATTTAATAATATTAATAATATTGAACGTCTGCTTACAAACATTCAATAAAAATTTTTGAAAAACTATATAAAGTCTATTTCCAGTTCGCATCTACTTTGAGATCTCTAGTAGATACTTACTAGTTATCTCGGCTCGTCGAGGTCGCTTTCGGGATATCGAGGGTCTGCTGAGATTCCTGGAGGAGCTTGGTTGGCTGGTATTACCCAAACTTTCGCCCACACACAAAATACGCGCGTGACGAAGAGTTATGGAAACCTGCCCTTTGCAATCTACAATTTCTCTAATATAGACATAGTATGTAATACTTGACTATGAAAATAAATGCAAAAGTAATAAGTTCTTGTTTGAAACTATGTAATCCAAATTTTTGAAATGAAAACTACTTGAGAATTCTTAACAGAACTAGAAATCGTTGAAACGAACGTTGTTTACTAAGATGAAAACTAAAAAAACACTAGTGGTAGGATTCCTATGCAGGAATCCGTCTTGGTAGGTACCACCCCAGGGCCAGTTATTCTGCAGTGAAGCAGTTGTGTGGAAACATTACTGTGTTTCGGTTTGAAGGGCACTGATAGCTAGCGTAATCACTGGGCATTTGAGACATAAGAACTTACGTCTTCACCACACAGAAATATTCTGGATGACACAACATTGCTATAGGCGGACGTTGCGATTAACATCAGGTGAACGTTTTGCTCGTTTCGTCACTTTATCCAATAAAAAAAAAAGAATGCCGCGTTAGGTAGAAAATGATGGCCAAATCGCCACCCTGCAGGCTCGTGGAGTTGCCGCGCTGTATCGCGACACGGATTCGCTGACCAAAGTATGAGGCAGCTCTTGGTTTACCTTATATGTCAACCAGGCTCTAGCACATCTATAGAAGCCAGATCTGTCCCAAAGTCTTATAAGTAAGAGCCCTTCAGTTTACTTAAGTTCAAAGCTTAAAAATGACACCCTATTCATTGATCACATACATACACACATAAGATCACGACTGTATCCCATAAGGGGTAGTCAGAGACTGGGCACTCACTGCAAAAACAGATGACTGCCACAATCCACGTTTCACCAAAACAATATAATGGTGTGATAGGTGGTGGGCCCATCGTAACCCAATACACCATGCGCTGTTGGGTGCACAGTGCAGTTTAATTCCTTACTCGCCTTTTACGAGATCCATTAGATGAGATGGAGTGGTAGTATTCTTTTAACGAGCCGCCACCACACGGCTTCATTGATCACAAGGCGCTGTAAGTGTAAAGATATGTTTATTGATATGTTATTGGAAAATATCGTAATTATTTCTTATGTACCATGGGCGCTGTAAAGCGCTCGATACGTCGGGTTATAATTAGTTAAAAATTAAACGCGATAAAATTCGTTTTATTATATAGAAATATCGTATTTAATTAAAAACGGACAGGATAACGTCACACTAAATTTATATTATACTCGTAGGAGCAAAAGCTTACAAAATAAAACGCTTGTATATCTCGATAGAACTCTGGATTCATTGGGTTTAATGTTAATTGCAAAGCGATACAGGCTATTATAAGCGATGCTCTGAGAATATACAATGAGTTGAAATCCTGGTAAGTTAACAGTCGTCTGTCTTCGCCTTTGGACGTCGGAGTGGACTTGATAACTAATTGGACCGTTTCCATTTCCTATAAATGTTCCTCGAATGTTTGTCAATGTTGTTATAAATTGAATGTAAAATATATTGGAATTTATTTTTTCGTCTATAAATGGTCGCCAAATCTGTTAAAAAATAATGTTTACGTTCTTAAATAAGTTTCACGTAAACTTTAAAAAACGGGTAAATTTCTGACGGGGCCATTTATTTCAATAAATTATGTATAAAATATATTGTAGTATAATACTAACTAACGTTAAAATTAGGTAAGGCCGATAGGTGTCATCGCCTACCGCTGTCCTACCCAGGTGTCGCAAGAAGCACCTGAGGTATTATACGGACCGCCTTTATTCAAGCAATGCTGACAGGATACTGCTCGTAGGAACGCAATGGAGAGTAGATTTTTATTGACTCGTACCAATACAATATAAAACACAAACAAATTAAACCAGATTTGTACCCGAAATGGTCTCCACTCAGCTTTATGTCACCAACTGATGTTGAAACAACATTACGTTACGCTGGTTTTCAGTTAAGCCAAAAGTGATTATAGACTGATTGTTTATTAATAACGACTACAAAATAAACCAAACGAACTAAATAAAACTATAACCAGCAAATGTACCAGTGCAGGCATGCGCATATGCTTGTGGTGTGTGAACGGCATGCGCGAGTGTTCGTGAAAACTTGTGCATCTGTGAGCGTGTACATTCGTGAGGGTCTATGAGTACGAACGTACCTTATTTTTTTTAAATAAAAACGATGCCCCTCAGTAGGTATTCTATACATTTCACCTGTGTCGTAGGTGCGTTTTACATACATATAATTTCACATGCAATTTGTGTTTTGCTCAAATGTTACGAGTACATATTGCACTATTCACAAGCCGATATTATTGCCGATTTGATACTTCGTCGTGAACTTCTTAGATAGAGTGGTAAATATGAAGTCTAACAATGATACTCGTCGTTATTAAGAACGAATAACATCAAGAGACTTCATAATCGCTAGAAAATTAGACATGAATAATTTATCCATCAAAACCGAAACAAAACGCTGTATTGTCATTCCTACTTTATAATGCTTATTAATATTAATTAACTCACACAAATCTAGTCAATTATACAAATTTACTCTCCATCGAAAACAACAAATATACAGAATAACGATATTAATAAATACAAGTAACCCTGCCTGCAGTGCAATTTAGTTCACTTAATAATACATAACTTTCCAACAAGAACATTTAAACAAGTTTATAGCAGTAATTTGGTTAGCTAAATAATTAACGTTTCAATAGAAATATTTGAGTCTATAGATGTAATTTATGTCAACTTTACTTAATTTAATTAATTATAACTTATGAAATAATCAATTTAACTTTAGTATGACATCGTTAATTGCCATGTGGTGGCGGCTTAAGATAATCTATAACCCCATCTAGTAAAATCATAGTCGTAAAAGTCGACAAAAGAAAATAAAAACCGGAAGATGGACAGCAGCATCTTCCTGGAACATCTGAATAAATAAACTGCAGTTACCAACCCGCCTGCCAAGCGTGGCAAATATGGCAAAATTCCCACAAAATGAGAGCTACAAGCTGTGACAATCATTGGGGGAGGCCTATGTTCAGCAGTGGACTAGATAGTCTGAAATGATGATGATGATGAAATCGTAAAAAACGACAATAAAATGGAGTATCAATGAAGACCAGCCTTCATCATTCGTATCTATCTGTCCGAATTGTAAATAACTTAGAAATTGAATCCGTAATGACATTTGTCCAGACTATTATATAGTATAATCTATTTTTGTTCAGGGACTATCTCTTCGGTCATCTAATCGCGATGTTTGGATATAACAAGTGATTATTCAGAAACAAAAAATCCGACTGCAATTCCTTACAACATCACAGTTATATTTTTTATTTTATTTTTTTTGTTATATAAGTGGGGTCAAACGAGCAAGTGGCTCACCTGATGGTAAGTGATCACCGCCGCCCATGAACATCTACAATACCAGAGGAATAGCAGATGCGTTATATTATATTTATGTTAAAGTTTTTTTTTCCGTGTCTTCTACTACAGGCATCATGTGCCTCAAAGAAGGCTCCAGCAATTATTGTTGTAACTAACTTTGATAAAGAAATAAATATATTTGAATTTCAAATTTCAAATTTCTTTGCTCAAGAGAGCGGAGAAAAAAATAGTGTATGGTGCACTTTATGTTGTTCAAACTAAATCCTATAGATCTTGTTTTCTATTTTCAGACAAATCATTTTCAAGCCGTTGGTTATTTTTAATTATTTGTATTATTGTCCTTTTTTTTACATATTTTTCGGAAAGTCAGTATTTTTTATTTATAAATAATTTTGTTAATTTTAATTTTTTTGTGTTTATTTAATAAATGAGTTGTTCAGTTTAACATTGAAATTTGACATTCATTGAGAAGTTAATAGCTCTACAATATAGTAAGGTTGTCAACCTTGTTAAATTAGAATTTTAGAAAAAAAACGTATGGATGTAATTAGATCCAATTTTTGATAAGTTTTATTCAGTCATGTTTAAGCTATTTTAATACATCACCTTGAATAGAATTTTGATTGTGGGACCGATCCAAATAAATTATAATGATGAAAAGCTAAAGAACAATACAACGTTCTCTGGTATTTTTAATCGGCTTAGAGCAACATAAGAGTGATCATTTTAAACATACGTGATGTGTTAGTGATTTGTACAATGTATATGATATTTGATAGATGATAGCTTAACTAAGAATTAACGGACTACCCTTACGTTAAGGTAGATACCACCCCAGGTCAGTTATTCTGCATGTTGTCATGAAGCATTAGTGTGCAAACATTACTGTGTTTCGGTTTGAAGGGCACTGTGAGCTAGCGTAATCTCTGGGTCTGAATGAAACTTCACATTAAAAATATGATTTTCATGTAGCTGTTTTCTCCATGCAAATCGCATGTATATCATGCCCCTTATTAAATAGTGACTAGATGACTAATCAATACCGACTTAATTATTGCTCGAATGTATGACGAGCGAGGACCAGGGGACCTACAGTGGTATGTTTAGCGTACGTACGTTTTTTGGTAGTGTTGTAATATTCTAGTGTTGTGAATCTGCTGCCAGTGACATCGTCGCTGTAATCAGTCGTCGGTATAATCACGTCGCTCTCATGAATATATGCAGAAATCCGTCTAGGTAGGTACCACCCCAGAGCAAGTTATTCTACTAGCTAGTGTAATCACTGGGCATTTGAGACTTAGAACTAATGTCTCAGGGTGACACAGAAGTATTCTGGGTGACACAGCATTTGTTGTGGGCGGACGTTGCACTTACCATCAGGTGAACGTTTTGCTCGTTTCGTCAATTTATACAATAAAAAAAAGTATATGGGCATTATTGGCCAGATCGGTAGTTCTAATAGGAGATCTGCCCCACTTTGAAATGTTTATCTATATTCTGATGTTCAAAATCTCTCATAGCGTATCTCATGTAGGGCGTAAGCAATCGTAATTTCTATAATTTAGTTGAGAACGATAGAATGTCTGAATAATTAATTAAGAATATTTTTAGATTGAAAACTAATTCAGAATATTTTTAGATGTTAGGTTGAAATTAAAGTTACCAGTATCGATGTCTAGAATCGGATTAAAGATATCAACACTGTAAACTATAATCCGATCTGGCAAGACAGCCTGAGCCTGAATAGACAGAGTATAAACCCCTTTTTGATTTATTTGTATTGATGTATCACAATTGTGAAACTCGTAAATATCGCTCAAAAACTTTCGCTTCACGGAATACAAATAAATCATTCACGCGACCCCGGCTCAATACGCTAAAGATAACTGAACGTGAACAATCGCGGGTGGTTGACAACAATGGCCATTTGCATTAATAAATGATTCATGAACGGTTCGATGTTGCCCTAGAAAACATTTTGCGTGATTGTTCCCGTTGGAATTTTGACAACTGCCAAACCTTGCCAGCAGGGCTATTGCGTATCCAAAGTGATGATCACTTATAAAAGTGATGAACGAATATCTGCGCAATAAGTGTCTGTATACTGGTTATGATTAACAAAAAAGACGTCATATAAAAATAATCGTCTATTTCGTTACCTATAACCAGTATTAAAACAATTATTTGACAGATATTTGTTCAACACTTTTATAAGTGATCTTCACTTTGGATACGTAATAGCTCCGCAGGAAGGCATGAAAAGTGGCATTTAATTTTATTAAACAAAACTGTATCACCACAAACGAGATTACTGGAGAGTTTTGGAATATCATAATTATCTTTATCATCATCATCGTTATTCCAACCTATCATAAGTCTACTGCTGAACACCAACTCATAGCTTGCCACAAAACACGGTCCAGAGCTACCTTCATCCGTAAATTTCCCGCAAAAACTGTGTCAAGTCAACAAGTCGTCGCTTCATCTAATGGGGGGTCTTACAGTGCATTTGCCCACACAAGATTTTCACTCGAGAACCTTCCTCTCTCTACGGTTATAGGTTCTATGGCCTACATTTTGAAACATTATTTCTTCTTACTTTCAACTTACTTTCAAACTTAGTATAGGGGTTTAACATGATGCTTATCCATACAGAAAGACAATCAATCAGATCTGTATCCAGGACTTCCTGTATATTTTTAACAAAATTCAATGTACAGTTTTATTATAAGTATAAATTTGAAACTTAAAACTAAATCCTTTAGTAATTTTAAATTACTAAAGGATTTAGTAATCCATTTCGATGAAATTATTACAGACAATTAATTCTAATCTAAGTGTTTTACTCGATTATACATTGTTTAAATACAAGCATGACATTATTTTTTAGTTTGGTAGTGTATACTATGAGATTATCCTATAAAATAAGTGATTGAGATTAGAAAGTACAGCGTTTTAGCATATACAAGAAAATTTCTAGGCTACTATTTTAAAATAAATAAAAAATGTCTTATATAATTGAGAAATCTGAGTCACCACCACGTGACATACTGGAGCAAACCCTTTCGACTGATTCGTGGGGATATAATTTCTAATCCTAGCAAAATTATTTAGCCCTTTTCACAGTTCAGTATGTGCGCTACTTAAAAACACGGATGAGGGAACTGTATATATTCACCTTACTAAAACCTATTCTACTATAACAGTAAAATAATATTATATTATTGTAACGCAGATATTCACATGTGCTTTATTCTAAAGCAGATATGATATATCTTTTTCAACTGGCAAATGAGCCGGGCACCGTTGTCTGTCCGGAGCTGCTGAATAACAAGAACCAGTATACTAATAAAACCTAGCTTACATATTTCATGTAATAAAAGGCCGGACCAAAAATAGGCAAAAGTTTCGCCTTTCAATAGTCCAATGCTCAACATAGGCCTCCAAATAGGATATATATTGGATTTTGCCATAGTTGCCATGCTTGACAGGCAGGTTGGCTACCGCAGTTCATTTATTCAGATGTTCCACGAAGATGCTGCTGCCCATCTCCTGATTTTTACTTTCCCTCTGTCGACTTTTACGAGACCCACGGGATGAAACGGGGTGGTAGATTCTAGTAAGCCGCCACCAAAATATACTACAACTACATCGTTACTATTGTGTTTGTGTGAATGTGTGTTTTTATCTTTCCCATACCTATAGTTTTTGTCTTTCAAACTGTGAAATGTGAAAACAATCAAATACCCTTCTTATTTCTAATTATTGTTAATATTGTTTAAGGTTCAAACTTACAGCTCTGTTTCCCGATTAAATAAATATTTAGGTATATCTTTAACGCGATATATATTAAATTTGTACCGGAATATACGATTCCAAGATGGACAAAGCAGTGCATCGATTACGCGAATCGCCTCGAGCATTTTTCATTAACTGTCACGAAAATTGAAAGTTGCTAAAAGCTACGTCCAGTGGATTGACTGAGAGTTACTGAGTGAAGCTCTATTTTGTATTTGTTACTTTCTAATTTTCTAACAGCGACGAAAATTAGTATTGATTCAGAATCTACCGTAGTTTCTAAAAAATTATCTCTATAATTTTTGAATATATGATTTTTATCACTGTCTGTTCTATAAGTATTTGGGAGAATAACAAAAAAAGAACCCTGGAAGGGAAGGCCAAATTGGCCACCAAAAAGCTTGGCGTGCTCCGTAGAGCGGGACAGATTTTCACGTCGGCCGATCGCTTGCAACTTTACAAGGCGCAGGTTCGGCCTCACATGAAATACTGCTCTCACCTATGGGCGGGGGCACTCCAGTGCCAGCTCTTCCATTTGACCAAATCCAACGAAGGGCGGCCGACTTCTTTCCGATCAACTCGATCCATTGGCTTTGCAAAGAGACTTTGCTTGTATTTGCATTTTGTACCGTATTTACCATGGGGAGATGTTCCGATTCCGCACATTGCGGCATAGAACAAAATGTCATCGGCACCACCTGGATTACACCACTGTGCGCTTTGCAAGAAATTTTCTGCCACGCACAACCACTTTGTGGAATCTTCTTCTAGCAGTTTTTCCTGACCGATACGACTTAGGGACCTTCAAGAAAAGAGCCTACTCCTTTCTCAAATGCCGGCCTTTCTCTGGTATTGCGAATGTTCATAGACGGCGATGATCATTTACCATCAGGTGAGCCGCTTTCTCGTTTGCCGCCTGTCCTAATAAAAAAAAACTATAAAAGTCACCCATTGCTGTAACTTAACCCCTTCAAAAAGAAAAATAAAGAAAGGTTGGCTGACGTCACAAGTCTTGGAAATATTTTTTTCTGAAATTCAGATTTCCTCACAATGTATTACTTTGCCACCGAGCACGTTGTAAAGCAGCACAGCACCGGCACTGAGGATCAAACTCTGGTCACTCGCGTACTATGGGGTAAATTTTTGACGAGCGCCAGCGGTCCCGACTACCATGGCGAATTACGAGGGTATTAATGATTGTTGTTGATCGTTTTTTTATTGTTTAAAGTGACGAAACGAGCAAAACATTCACTCCATGGTAAATGCAACGTCTGCTCAAAACAAATGCTGTGTCACCCAGAACATTTCTGTGTGACATCACACTGCGCACGCCAGCGTGAGACATCAGTTCTTAAATCTTATATGCCTGGTAATTACGCTAGCTCTCAGTGCTCTTCTAACTGAAACACCACAATGTTTGCGCAATACTGCTTCACAGCAGTACCTAGACGGATTCCAGCATAGGAATCATACCACCAGTAAAGTTGGCTTTAGTTGAGTTTTTATCTGTCAGTTTATCTAGTGAGAGAAGGAGAAAGATCAATATTTCTGCTCTTGTCGTCGCCGTCGTTTCAGCCTATCAATAGTCCACTGCTGAACATAGGCCTCCCCCATAGATTGCTACAAAAGTTTGTAGCTCTCGTTTTGGGGAGATTTTGCCATAGTTGCCACGCTTGGCAGACGGGTTGGCAACCGCAGCTTATTTATTCAGATGTTCCAGCAAGATGCAGCTGCTCATCTCCGGGTTTCATCTTTTGTCGCCAATAACATAAAACAAACTCTTCTAGTTTGCGTTTAGTAGGACGTAATGCATCCACTCATAATTCAAGCGGTTCTTCGGTCGACCATAGCAAGATATCCGACTAATTAACGCAATTTTTTTTTGTGTATTACAATACTAACCCTTAGGTGTCTGGCAGAGTAGAATAGCACCTACCTCTTTGTCGTAAGAGTTCAAATAGAACACAAATTAATACCAATTTTATGTAGAAATATCACCACGATTTAATGACTGAAGAAACAAAAGTGACTATACAACATGCAGCCGATAGGTGTCCGGCAGAGTACAATAGCACCTACCTCTTTTCTACCGAGGTGTCGTAAGAGGCGACTAAGGTATTGTACGGACAGCCTTTATTGGTGCAGAATAACACCATAACATGTATTGCTGTCACCCTATGCCACAGTGCCCGTGGGAACACATTGGTGAGTAAGATTTTTTGTCTCTTACCAAAATGGCGGCGACATCACGTTTCATTTCCGACCAGGCCAGTTATTCAGCGGTGAAGTAGTAGTGTACAAACATTACTGTGTTTCGATCTGAAGGGCACTGAGAGCTAGTGCAATCACGGGGCATACGGGACTTAAGAACTGATGTATCTGGGTGACGAGTGATTTTTTCTGGTATTATTGCGAAATTCGTACCTATCGACTGACGTACGCGTGGCCGGTCAGGTCAGAGTACCTGACTTCTACGCCTCGGGTCTTGGGTTCGATTCCCAGCCGGAGCCAACATTTATGCTAAAACGCAAATTGTTGGTTTTCGGGTCTGGTTGTGTTGTGATTGTCCCCTTGTTTCTGACAGTGCATCCTAGCCTACCTCCGATCTTATCGCATCAGCGTTACATCGGGCGCGGGTAGATTGGGACGAGTGAGTGCCTTTGTGTTTGCGCGTACACTTGTGGCACTATAATATCTCTTGCGCAGCTCTCGACAGTATTCGGAAGTTGTCGCCGTGGTCGAAATCGGCTAGGAGAACATCATCACCTTTCGACAATACTTTTAATTTAGATTCATCCAGTGTTCGTTTTGACAAATTAAAGACCACGCGTAATCTTTTATCAGAGTCTGTTGTCATCGGCTGCGTTCAGTTCATACGTTGTGATTTATGTATCACATTTAATTTGATCGTTAATTTTTGGTATTATTCTATAAGCTTATTTCTGCATCATCATATTTAACTATTTTACGCTTATTTAATATTTCGATGTAATTATTAAATTAAAATCAAATCTCGTTAAACATTCTTTTAACCGGGTTGGGATCCTACTATTAATAAAATAAAGCATACCACTGCATATGCAGCAATTCAAGATACGTCTGACACCGCAGTCTTCCCATAACCATTGGTGCTGTAAAGCGCTCGAAATGTTGGATTATTAATAGTGAAATAAAAGTGGTAAAATCCGTAAATTTTGTTTAATTAAATGATGATGATCAATTTAAGGAAGCGACCATATTCGGTCACTATCGCCGATATTGGATAAACTGAATCTTATTATTAACATCAGAAGCATATACATTATACTGATCAATGACATTCTATTTGAATCAAGTTGTTCACAATATTCAATAGCGCTCACACTTCGCTTAACATAATCGAGTTGATGTTTCTCTTTGTACTGAATTAATTAGTTTCAGATTCACTTCGTAACGTGTAATGTTGTTATGTAGTTCTATACTTACAGTTAACTTTAAACGCAGCGAAATATTAAGCAAGCATAATGATGATTATGATTTTCTACTTGATGTATATTTGACAAGACGAGGATCAGTTTCATTTATTGATGTAAACATCCAAGGTCAGACCGACTGTTGGCGTGGCGCCGCTTCACCACGTGCTACGTCACATGTTATTTCTTTTTTTTAATTTATTTCAGTAAATACAGTTTTATGAGATACAGATAAATTACTTCGTGCCATTAAACAGCGGCTGTTTGTCTTAGCACTGCACAGTTGCTCCTATTCATTTGTTTACAATCATTACACTACTACTATACATATATTTTCTACTCAACGGTATAAAATATGTTATTTCTTTTTTTTTACATGAAACGCTTTTCGTCGCATTAAACAAAAATCAATTACACTCTCACGAACAGTACCCTCACTATGCGTATAATTTGTACCGTATCTTAATATTTAACAAGCTTAATAGTGAGCTAACACTCCGGTTGCATTGGTTAATAATAACTTTGATTAATTATATAAAAGTTTATTAAATAAACAATCATATTTTTTCTTCAAAACAATCTAAATATTTTTTTTTGGTTACGAGACATTTATCTCCTTTCATAAATTATCTTTTTATGGAGGATCCGTCTAGGTAGGTACGGCTAGGTTTCGGTTTGAAAGGCACTGTGATCTAGCGTAGTCGCTGGGCATATGAGACTTAAGAACTAATGTCTCAAGGTGACGGGCGCAGTGTGGTGCCACTCGTTTTTCTGAGTGACACAGCATTTGTTATGGGCAGACGTTGCACTTACCATCAGGTGAACGTTTTGCTCGTCTCGTCACTTTATCCTATAAAAAAAAACAATGCCAATGCTAAATCCGTTCTTACTTCCAAGATGTAAACAACTATGGCCAACACGAATTAAGTTGAGTACATAAGCAAAAAAATAAAGATATCCCATAGTGTTTGAAGTATAAGTACATACATACAGTCACGTCTTTTACCCATACAAGAGGTACGAGACGCAGAGGCCACTCACCTAACCAAGAGTCACGTAGGCAGCCGTTTGCGTTCGTATTGATAGCAAATGACTACTTCGAGAAGACTTACGTCACCGAGACTATAAAAGCAGCTCTTTGACCGGGCCGCTCACTCGGCGGTTGACAGTCGTAGAGTAAATATCACTTGATAATGCCTCGTTTTGAGGTGAAACACATGTCGTGTTCTCGACTTCAGTGGTGTGTATTGCCTAGTGGTGGAGGGTAACTGGTGGCGGCTCCCGGTGGCGGTATTGGTTTTCTTGTGCCCGCTGTTGAGAGAGGGCACACCATTTTACATTTTGCTTGCGGATCTTAGCGAATTAACTTTCTTTCCTTTACTAAGACATTATAAAACATTCCAGTAGCTTTGATACTTGCGAAGCCTACGGCTTGACTTACTCATACGCCCAGTAATTACACTATCTTCCCTTCAGCAGTCCTAATGACTGTATCACAGTAATGTTTGCATACTACAGTTTGGCGGCAGAATTACTAAAAGACTGTTATCAACAATGATTATTAAGTCCTTCTAACCGATAGCAATCAAATCAAAATGTTCCGCTGAGAAATTTATTATTTATTTTATTTAGTTTATTGTATAAAAAGTCACGCAAAGAGCCATGGAACGGGCTATGTTAGGTATCTCTCTACGTGATCGAATCAGGAACACGGAGATCCGTAAGAGAAAGAAATTGGTCGACGTAGCTCATGTGATCGCTAGCAGAAAATGGAAGTGGGCGGGCCATTAATGTCGTAGACAGGACAACAGGTGGGTAGTCGGGTGCTTGAGTGGAGGCCTAGAGTAGGGCATGGAAATGTAGGCAGGCAACCGATGCGTTGGACCGACGACTTTTTTAGAGTGGCCGGAAAGAACTGGATGCGAAAGGCGCAAAACCGGGAAGAATGGCGTGCATTAGAAGAGACCTACATTCAGCATCGGGTGGTGAAAGATTGAAAAAGAAGAAGATTGATTAAAAAACGATGCCCCACAGTAGCATTTCTCCTGTGTCGTGGGTACGTTTTACAGACATAAATTTCACATGCACAAACCACCCAGACCCGAAACAACTATCTGTAGTCCATACAAATATTTGTCCCGTGCGGAAATGGAACCTGTGACCCGCGGCGCAGAAGCCAAGGGCTTAGTCACTGCGCCAACCGAGCCGACAGCTTTTTTTTTTGGAGAAATGAACAAGACGTGCAAAACGGTCACCCGATGGTAAGACACAGTATTTCTGTGTATGTCACCACACAGCACTCGTCCTCCTGAAACCTTAGTTCTTAAGTCTCATATGCCCAGTGATTACACTAGCACTCAATGCCTTCAAACCGAAACGCAGTAACGTTTGCACGCTACTGCCTCATGGCAGAATTCTTGGTCCTGCGGTGGTACCTACCTAGACGGATTCCTGCGTACGAATTTCTGATATCTGCACAGGATTTATTATAGCGACATAAACAACAGGCGAAAGTTAATACAATAGAGGCAGTTTTTTACTCCTATCTCCCTGTATTCGATATTGGAAGCCATTACGAAGTCATGCTATGTGAAAATACTCGTACTAGGATCTGATGAGGGAATTTTACAACCGCAGTACTCGCTTTTATGCTCATTTGGTAGAGTAAACTGGAATGTTAGTAATGCAAAATAGTATTGTTAGTATTGTTTAAAAAAAAGATACAGTAATATACCAACAAAAAGCCGTGGTAGCTCAGGGGCTAGGCGCTCGCTTTTAATTTCATAGTACGCGAGTGACCTGGGTTCGATTCCCGGTGCCGGCACCACTAAAATTGTTAATTGAAATTTTTAAGTGCTGACTTACCACGTGCTCGGCGGTGAAGGAAAACATCGTGAGGAAACCTGCATGTCTGAGAAATTAAAAATATTTCGAAGACATGTGAAGTCCGCCAACACGCATTGGAGCAGCGTGGCGGATTCTTCCTAGCTCCATAACCCTCTCAGAAATGAGAGGAGGCCTGTGCTCAGTAGTGGAACATTTATAGGCTGAAACTTTACTTTACTTTTACCAACAAAAAACCCACATTCGGATATGAACGATTTGTTCGTTTTAAAATAGTGGCTACGAGTAGCTAGAATTCGAACCCAGAAGAAATGGCTTAACAGTAGATATGCTGGTGATCCGTTTTCCCTAGATATGGGGATGTCGCTCGCCCGATCGTCTAACAAAATTTTATATAAAATAATAATTTTCGCGGGTCTCGGTTAAGTTTTTGATCAAATTAAATTCAATTTACGATTTTAAACAGTCTCCACACCTTGACCCAATGTTTACACATATCTGAAAATAAATTGAATTTCATATTGATATAGTTGGCGGTTGGATTTTCAATTAGCTATCATAACTTGGCTTAATTCCAAATTAATTTTCACACAATGTTTTTGGTAACCTCTGTTTATCAATTCGGTTGTTTAGATTTCTCAATATAATCGAAGTATTTTCATTCTTTCTGCGTATATTTTTAATGAATAATTTACCTCATAGTACCAACTCAAAGATCTTCAAGGTTTTCGGGTAAACACAGCGTTTCTGCACCACATTAACATCTGCTACTGAAAATGTTCCTGAACGCCACCACCTTCCTTGAAGTTGTCTGTCTGCTCCAAAACATACCTCTACAAAAGATGCAAAAGTATACAAAGCTGAATTGCAAACAAAAAGATCAATAAAACCCGAGTAAAAGATCATATTGCTCATGCGAAGCATCGCCGCTCTAGGAAGTCTGCAGCCTGTGACCATATTCTGGGTAATCCTAAACATTGCATAAGATTTGGTAGACCACAAATCCTTGCAAATGAACACTGACTCCTACCAAGGTTGATTTGCGAGGCTATTGAAATTAAAAAAAAACATCCTAATTTTAATAGAGAACATGGTTGGGTTGTACCAAGCATCCCACTGCATATGCAGGACTTCAAGATTAAAAAGCTGAAGGTACCCCGGATTAACCATGACATCAGGACATCTGTCACCTCAGTCCTCCCGTGACCTTGGGTGCTGTAAAGCACGCGAAACATCGGGTTATATATACGTTATATATTAAAATGAAACGCGATACAATCCGTGAAAGTAGTTTTATTAAACGTTAGTATTCGCGTAAATATATTTATTCAAATTTTAAACTAACATTTCTATAGGAACGAGAAAATCCTTAGAAATATAATCGAAAAATGTATACAAACAATTTATTAAATTATTCTCCTCGAATAGGTATCGCTGAATTGATAGAAGGATACAATGAACATGAGACATGGGACATTACTGCAGTTAGCGATAGTTTAGCGATAGTTTTTTAAATTTAATTTTCATTTTTTCGACATTGTTAAAAGAATCAGGTGTTACTTTGCCGAAATTCATTATAATGTAGGAAAGGAAGTTAATTTGCTAAGATCCGCATATAAAATATAAAATGGTTTACCTAGTTTTTTACTTGCGGATCTTAGCAAATTCACTTCCTTTCCTGCATTTTGCAACATTTCTCAATCTTTTATTGTTTGTACAATATTTTTTTCCTATTCCTCATCTTTTACCTTCGTACATAATTTTAAGTCATTAATTCTTATTTGATAGTATCTAAAATATGAATAAACTGCTGTATGGTTTGTTTAATGTACTGCGACGATATTTTTTTTATCGCTCGCATCCTCTTATATGAAAAAAGTTGTTTCTTGACAACACTACCACAGTCATATCAGGGCAATATCGTCTTATTGATTTTGACACTGTACCGTTGTGTCATATTACTGTTACAATGGCTATGTAGTCAAGTGAAACTTTGTTTATTTTTTATTTAATTGATTTTAATAATTTAAAATATAATTATTAATATTACGGTTCGCGTGTGTTTAAGACAACTTTTTTTCATTCTCTTCACAATTCATCTAGTCCACTGCTGAACATAGGCCTCCCCCACAGATTGCCACACAAGTTTGTAGCTCTAATTTTGGGGGGATTTTGCCATAGTTGCCACGCTTAGCAAGCAGGTTGGTAATCGCAGTTTATTTATTGAGATAATTGTGTGGTGGCAGCTTAAGAGAATCTACCACCCCCTCTCATCCCGTGGGTATCGGTAAAAGTCGACAGAGGGAAAATAAAAACCCGGAGATGGGCAGCAGCGTCTTCCTGGAACATCTCTTAACAATTACAATGGCTGTTTCTATTTTGAATTGTGATCAGAATATTCATATCCTTATATAAGAGTCGAGTAAGTAAAATTCTTTAATAACTTTGCCGTAAAGCAATAGTGCGCAAACATTTCTGTGTTACAGTCTTAAGAGCACTAAGAGCTAGTGTAACGCTAGTGTAAGCTAGAGCACTAGGCATATGAGACTTAATAACCTATCCTCTCTGGGTGATTGGCGTCGTGTGGTACCACACAGAAATGTTTTGGGTAACACAGCATTTGTTATGGGCTGACGTTGCACTTATCATCTGGTGAACGTTTCGCTCGTCTCATCCGTTTATCAAATAAAAAAAAGGTGACGTAAAAAAATACCAATAACAGCGACCGAAATAGCGTTAAGCGAGTTGAGGAGAGCTATGATCACCCACCAGCTTGTCAAGTGAGATGATTACGACAAACGCAACAACATGCGAAATGTCCAGATGTGGATTATTCAGAATCTGAAGCAAAACTACAGGGCATATGAGACTTACCAACTGAAATTTAAGGTGAAAAGAGCAGTGTGGTGCCACATGGAAATGTTCTGGGCGACTAAGCATTTGTTACTATGAGGTGAAAACGTTTGTCGAAATTGGCTGAAAAGAAACTTGGGTTTCTATTTTACAGTTTTATCCCAATTATCTGGGTGGATTGAAAAGTACTCGGCCTAACCAAGAAAATAAACACATACTAAATCAGTTATATTTTTATTTTTCTACATAATCACCATCAAGTTCAATACACTTTTGCCACCTCCCCTTCCAAGCATTTAGACCGTTAAAAAAAATGATTCTTCCTTAGAGTCAAAATATGCGTCTACAGCTGCTTTGACCTCGTCGTTTGTCGAAAATCTTTGACCTCCCAAGTGCTTTTTTAAGGTTAGGGAACAGAAAGAAGTCTGATGGTGCCAGATCAGGTGAATACGGCGGATGCGGTAACAGTTCAAAGCCACAGTTGTGAATTCCAGCCATTGACTGTACTGACGTGTGAACACGGGCGTTATCTTGATGAAACAGGACTTTTCTTCTGAGCATTCCTCAACGTTTTTCTTTTATTTCCTCTCGTAAACGACGTAGTAAGGTGCAGTAGTAATCAGAGTTTATAGTCTGACCCCTTTCAAGATAATCAATCATAATCACACCTTTCGAGTCCCAGAATACTGAAGCCATCACCTTATTTACCGACAAAATCGACTTAGCCTTTTTAGGGGGTGGTGAACCAGGTCTTCTCCACTGTTTTGATTGTTGTTTTGTTTCCGGTGTACAGTAATGAACCCATGTTTCGTCCATAGTAACAAAACGATTCAAAAAATCATCTGCATCGGCTTCAAATAACTCCAAACAGTCGCGTGAAATAGTCAATCGCGTCCTTTTTTGTTCAACTGAAAGCAGTCGCGGAACCCACCTCGCAGACACCTTGTGGAAACCCAACTCGTTGACAATGATGTTTTGAGTTCGTTTATAAGAGATGCCTATAATCTCGGCTATCTCTCTAATTTTTAATCTGCGGTCTCCCATTATTAAATCAAGTACTTTTTTAATATTTTCGTCAGTAGTTGACGTCGAAGGCCTTCCAGAGCGGGGTTCATCTTTCACACTCTCTCTACCACGCTTAAATTCTGCTATCCATTTTTTGACGGATGAATATGACAGAGCACAATCGCCTAATGTACTGACCATGTCATCGTGGATGGCTTTTGATGATAGCCCCTTCTTATGGAGGTACTTAATGACGGCACGCTGCTCGATTTGCTCCATTCGCGGAAATTATGACCGATTACTTTGTTAATAAATTTATAAAATCACAACTAATTATCGCACACGTTTCGAACTTCACACAATGAACTAGTCTGAACTGAAATAAATAATGTGGGTAGATTTGATTTTTAGAATTGAATGGATCTGTGTTAGGCCGAGTACTTTTTAATCCACTCGTATTGAAATAATGATTTATCATCTTCCATGTTCGTTCACTTATTGTCAGGAACAATTCGCAAAAAAATATTATTTTACCAATAAAATATGAAATGGATACATTTTTTTTTAATTCTCTGCAGGAACTACTTTGCCTGTGTAAAGTATTTTATGATTAAATAGATAATGAATCTTTTTTGATCGAAAGGCTGACCCAACTTTTATCAGACGTAGTTCTTTTGATCCTAGTAGTTTTGAAATAAACCCTTTACGGAAATGTGAGTTCAATACCTTTTTTATGCAGTATAAGGTAAATGCTAAAGCGGATAATAATATTAATTTATTTGTCGTTTAAACATTTAAATTAATATTTTAAAACAATGCCTTTTTCCCTTAATAATTAGAAAGAGAGAAAGAAAGAGAAGTTTATTTGAAGCACCCACACAATAAACACAGACATAATTATAAATAAGACACGGAAAAATTAAAACAATAAGTAAAATAAAACAGTCATAAAAAAAACAACAATGCCTGTAAAGAATAATAACAATCAACAGTAAAAAAGAGAGAAAAAAAAATACAAAACTGCTATAAATATAAAAGACTATAATGTCACTAGGACAACTATATGGTAAATATCTGAATTACAAACTATTGGCAAAAAATAAGCCAAACAGAAAAAAAAACTACCTATATCGACATGTACATGGTGGAATGCTTCAAAAAGGAATTCCACTCGGGATGTGCTAGGATGTGTTGAACCAACACAACCTCGCCCTGATTTTCAGTGACATCCTAATATATCATAAATATATACATACATACATACATATACAATTACCTATTGTGGTTTATGATCGTTGTACTACAAAATAATATAATACGTATTTCTTTCTAATAATAGTATGTACTAATAAAGTTAGTAATATTATAAAGCTTTTTTTTTATTTCATAAAAGTGACGGAACGAGCAAAACGTTCACCTGATGCTAAGTGCAACGTCTGCCCATAACAAATGCTGTGTCACACAGAAAATTACTGTGTGACA